>PVKE010014197.1:0-35363 GCA_004027555.1 Craseonycteris thonglongyai | reverse complement strand
AGTTTTATAAATTGGAGATCTATTTACCATTTTTAAAAGACCTTATTACTTTTAAGTTCAATATCTCTCAGATTCTTTGTACTATAATTAAAAAGTCTCTCATAATGTACTTTTCCAAGTCAAATCACATTAAAAACAAAGACTAACACTGACAATAAATATGTGAATCAAATCATTTATAAATTAAAAACTTGTTTTTGTTTCCCAATTAATTTTCATACTAATCAACTTGGCATAGAGACACAGGAAAACATTAGTTTCTAATATTTGTTATTATAATGTATTAAATAGGTCATAGGCCCAATATAGTGCTATAATTTTTATAAATTTTATATAGGACAGCAACATGTATTTTCACTTAAAACTGAAACTACTTTCTTATGTGCCATTGAGCTTTTGATATGTTTGTCATGCTGTTTAATATTTTGAGATGTCTATTTTTGTTTTTCTTGCCCAACATTTGCCCATAAAAAGTCAATACATATCCTGCATACTACAAAGTTGTAGCTAAGTAATTTTAACATGTCCAGATCTTTTTTAAAAAGGTAAAAGAGATATTATTCTAAACTAAATATAAATTTCCTGAATAACTTTATTTTTTGATCAGGTATTTATCATCAACTAAGCAGTATACTTATTGAAAAATTAAACACACCAGAGATCAATCATCTATCAATCATCTATCTATCTATTTATCTATCATCAGCATCACCATCATCTATCTTCTATCTCCTTTCTCTCCATATCCAAAGAATTAAAATAGGATATCATATTTTTCTGATAATGTATTTGAGCACATGAAAAGAAATGTGAAGTAAATTCAAGCTGTAACCAAGAAAAAATAGAAGAAGCTATGCCTTTTGGGGATTTAAAAATTAAAAGCAAAATATTTTAATTCTCTACAAAAGATACTATTAGGAGAATGAATAGAGAAGCAACACCTTGGGAGAAAATATCTGCAAGACACATCTAATAAAAACTTATACAAAATATACAAAGAACTCTTGCAACTCAACAACAAAAATATAAGCAACCTCATTGAAAATGAGCCAAAGACCTTAACAGACACCTACCCAAAGCAAATATATGATGGCAAATAAACATGAAATAAGATCTTCTACATCATATGTTGTAAGAGAAATGCAATTTAAAACTACAATGAGGTGCCACTACATATCTATTATAATGGCCAAAATTTAGAACACTGACAATATCAAATACTGGCCAGAATTTTGAGCAATAAGAATATTTATTCACTGTTGGTGGCAATGCAAAATGATAAGGGCACTTTGGAAGGATGTTTGGCAGATTCTTATAAAACTAAATATATCCATACCATATGATCCAGCCATCACACTACTTGATGTTTACTCAACAGAGTTGAAAACCTGTGTCTGCACAGATACCTTCACACTGATGTTTACAGCAGCTTTATTTATACTTGCCCCAAAACTTGGAAGAAACCAATATGTCCTTTAGTAGGTGAATGAACAAACAAACTGTGGTACATCCAGACAATGAAATATTATTCAAAACTCAAAAAAGAGAGCTATCAGACCAGGAAAAGATGTGCAAGAAACTTAAATGCATTTTCCAAAGTACAAGAAGCTGATCTGAAAAAGGATGTACACTATATGATCCAAACTACATTACATGCTGTAAAAGAAAAAAGAATAAAGGCAGAGAAAAGATGAGGGACAGTCAAGAGTTGAGAGGTAGAAGAGAGGTGAATAGGTAAAACACAGAGGATTTTTAGGGTAGTAGAACTACTCTATGATACAATAATTGTGGACATGTCATTATATATTTATCTAAATACATAGAAGGTACAATACCAAGAATGAACCCTAATGTAAGGTAACCAGATTTTAACATTGGTAAAGCCGGACACCATTGACCGGGGGGAGGGGGTTCTTGATTAAAAATTTGGTCTATCTCCCGCCGTTCCCTAGCTTGTCGTGCATTCTTTCCAAAAATCGGGACTTTTTTAAAACACCGCGGGACGCTGGACAAATTGTTAAAAATGGGGACTGTTCCACCAAAAGCGGGATGTTTGATCACCTTACCCTAATGTCAATTACAGACTAAATAATTATATATGAATTGTAACACATGTGCCACTCTTACAGAGATGTTGATAATGGTGGAGACTAGGCATGCTTGGGGACAGAGGGTATATGGGAAATCTTCATACTTTTTATTCAATTTTGCTGTGAACCTAAAACTACTCAAAATAATAAACTTATTTTTATTATTTTTTTAATATTTATTTTTTTATTTTTATTTTTTGACAGAGAGAGAGAGATACAGAGACAGAGAGAGAACTGAACTGGGGAAGATTCCAGTTCAGCATATGGTGCCGCACGGGCAGGGGCCAGGATCCGATCCTCAGTCCCCGGGGCTGCAAAGCGAGCGCCCAACCCACTGAGCCAAACCGGCTTCCCCAGTAAACCTATTTTTAAAAGATTTATTTTATTGTTCTTAACAGAGACAGAGAGAGACAGAGATGGAGGAAGACACAGAGAAGAGGGAGAGCCCAGAGCAGTCTCTATAGTTATACATCATTAGTTTTTTGACATGGTTTTGTCCCACACAGGTGGGCAGGAGCTGTGCAATTTGGAACTCTTCTTCTGGAATGGTCATCAGAACCATTGTCATATTAAACTTGATGTCCTAAATAGCATCAAAATGTCTTCCTTTATTTTATCTTAGGGTAAAGAAAAAAAATTGGGGGTAGAAGGATAGATCAGGTGAGTAGAAGGGTATTCAATACAGTTATTTGTTTACTAGCTAAAAATTCCCTCACAAATGGTGTTATGTGAGCTCGTGCCTTGTTGTGATACAAGAGCCATGAGTTGTTGGCAAAAGTTCAGTTTATTTTCATCTAACATCTTCATGTAACCTTTTCAGCATTTTGAAATAGTGAAATTGTTTTACTGTTTGTCCAGTTTGTATAAATTCATAATGAACAATTTCTCTGGTATCATAAAAGTTTACCAACATGGTTTTGACTCTTGATTTGTACTAAGAAAACTTTTGGTGGTGGTGAATTGGTTGATTTCCATTGTGCCCTTGGGCACCTTATTTCTGGAAAGTATTGGCACACCCATGTTTTATCACCAGTGATAACATGGCCCAAAAGATCATCTTGCCTCTCTAAGAGTGGCAAACTTCCACTCTTCTTTGCTTTTATTCATCTGTGAACTTCTTTGGCACCATTTTTGCACACACCATTTTTGCACACACCACTCTCATGCCAAGATTTTCAGTGAAGATTTTACTTTATCAGTGACACTTGGCCAGCAATGGTTCTCATAGTCAACCAATGATTTTGGTGCACAAATCGACAAATTTTTGCAATGTTTTCATAATTTCTCCTTATTACTGGCTGCTTTCTCTTCCCTCAGATAAATGTTGAATCCATTTGTACACTACCCTTTTCTTCATGGCATTACCCCCATAAACTTTGGCTAACATGTCCTTGATTTTTCTTCTACTCTTGCCAAGTTGAACAAGAAATGTAATATTTGTTGCTCTAATTCAAGCTCCAATATTCTTGGGAGAGCACACAAAATTATGCAACAACAATAATGAACACCTCTCAAAATGACATTGTCATACATCAACACAAAAACAGTTGTGAGACACTGATATACCAAGGTTATAAAACCTTACAGAATTGTTTATACAGTACTGTCAATGTAAGCATGTGATGGCAAGTTCATAAACTTAATTGTCAGACTTCAGATATCAAGTAATCATATACAAATATGGAGACTTCCTCATCATCATCACTATTTTAAGTAATTGACAGAATATTATTAGTACTTCCCTGTATGTAAAACAGAAGCTTTATACACCTTTGAAGTCTTTTTATTTCATTTAGTCAATAAACACTATGTAGTAGTTATTGAAATAACAGTAGTTTCAGGTAACTCTTTCAATCACTATGCAATGATTAAAAAAATTATTATGAAGTTTGTGTGTGTGTGTGTTTGAAGATGGAGCTTGGATCAGACTAAGAAAGCTGGGAGCTAGACACAGTCATAGTATAGGGATGATGAGGCATAGTAAACCTTTGTTCCACTGCTAATGTCATTCTTTCTCCTCTTCTATTCTACTTACTTTCTCACTCTCTCTAGCTTTTTAATACCCTGGTAGGTAGATGGCTACCTGGTCAACATTTCTCCCTCAGACAGCTGAGTGATGCTTTTGCTATGCAGAATAAACAAATAACTAAATACATAAAGTTATATTTGTATGCATATAATGGGGGTGCCAAAAACTGTATACACATTTTAAGAGATGTTATGTGTTACTTTTAGAAGTTGAATTGAATTATGGTAGCAATGTGTAGTATGATGTTTGCTCAAAAGATGGCGTTAATCAAATAAATGCTAGCCTCATCATGCAACAGGCAGGACAATTAAAGAAAATGGAGGAAGTACAGTTATCATTTGAGGAGCACAGACCATTTTTAAGTGGTATTTGAAATTTGAGAATGTTGTGGAAGTACAACGGACAGTGGAGGCATGAGTATGTAACAGAATATCTAACTTGACTAATGATTGCACGCATTTATGATTTTGAGCTACACGGTCAATTAAAACAGCATGCACAGTGATATGAGTAGATACTTTGGTTAACATTGTCCAAGCAGTAGTTCACCATAATAATAAGTGTCTGGAAGCTTATGGTAACAACTATAAGTACCTCTAGTAATTACAGAAGTCAAATGTGTATTCACTTTTTGCTATTGGTATATACCGGTACTGGTTATTACAATTTTAATACAGTTTTTTCTTTCTTAAAATGGGTATATATTTTTGGCACCCTCTGTATATATGTAAAATGTTCACATATTTGCTTTTCTGAGGATGAAGACATGAAAACAAGTACATCATTTTATTATATCTTCTCATAGTTCTTTCAGGAGGACACTGGTGTTTCTTTGATGGGGTCTGGGAAGACTTGCTCCCAAGCATCTTCTCTAATGCCATTTTCTGAGGAGGCACACTCTGTCTTCTAAGTTGAAATGTTCCCAACCCTGGATCTTCTCCACCAAACACTTCTGACTTGGGTTTTGAGGCCTCACTCTGTTTTTAGATTTTTGTGGGAAAATGTTCTGACACCACCTTAAGACATACTTAGGGCCCCTAGGCTCCTTTCATTACTCCAGACTGACTCCTCCATCACCAATGGGACATTCGACACCAGGCCCACACCAGGGACACCCTGAGCATGGGTCAGGGAGGCTTTGCAGGTCTTGCTCTCTGTGACATGGGACATGTAACTGAGTTGGTCTTGGGCCTGGTTATGCTCTCTTTTTCTCCAACTTAGATTTTGACTCACGATAGAGTTGCTTCCTAAGGTTTGATGACTTAAAAGCTTGGAGAACTGGTATTTCTGCAGGAAGGCTTTTGGGGAAGCCGGGATGTCTCAGTGGGTTAGGCGCTCACTTTGCAGCCTCGTGGATTGAGGATCAAATCCCAGCCCTGGCCCGTGCGGACCCATATGCTGAACTGGGGAGTGCCCCCAGTACAGTTCTCACTGGGGTGAGACCCCGGCCCCGTTCCTGCCCTGTGCAGCACCGCGCCCACCTGTGGAATGAAACTATGTGAAAAAATGAATGATGTGCAACTATGGAGACTGTTCTGGGCCCTCCCCCTTCCCTCTGTTTCTGTCTCTGTATCTCTCTCTCTCTCTCTCTCTCTCTCTCTCTCTCTCTCTCTCTCTCTCTCTCTGTCAAAAACAATAAATAAATCTAAAAAAAAAAATAGACTTTCAGTGATCACAGTAGTTTCTCCTTTACTCCTATTTGTATTTATCCTTTGGGAGATTCCTAGTTTGCTGGTTGCCAGGATGTCACTAGTATTTAATTGAAGAGAATCAAGCTCCTCAGCCCTCAATATCTCCCCAGACAAAAACATGGAAACAGTTTCTGATTTGTTCTTCATCCTTTTGCCGTTTCATGGAACCCCCAGATTTGGAGTCCACTGCACGAATTGGGCTGGTTAGAAAGGAAGGTTGAAGTTGGATGAGCAATATTTCCATTTAAAGATCTTGATGGATGCAAGGATCTTGGACAGAAGGCCCTACAATATCCTCCTATGAAACTTTTTAATATGGGCTTCCAGCATCTGTAGTACACTGGACCCAGTGAAGAAAAGCTACTGAAAGGTGTTTAGGCAGTAGTCCTCACCCACTGGTGGTGGTGAGGTAGACAGCATTGGTGGGATGTGATGACAAGCAAGTTAGTCAGTGGGATTTCATGTCTAGGACAAATCTGGTAAGAAGCTGCTATCTCAGGAAAATGAGGGGTTAAGAAAGATAATATTCAGAGTCAAAGGGGCCTCTGCTTGGAGAAGAGGATCTACTTTTGAGGTGCCATGTGGCAAGGGCCAAGGAAATGGAGTAGGGAATGGTCTTCCAAGAATAGATTCCAATGGAAGAAAAGGCTCTGGTGGCAGTGACCCTGTGGAGAGTGTGAAAGAAAGCCAGAGAAGGGAATCATTGGATTAGGAGAGTGAATTGGGGGTGGCCATGGGAAAAGGCTCAGGCCAGAGGGCTGGTATTAGGTCTCCTGGAGGTATTGCTGAAAATTGTGGGACAGACAGAAAAATGACTCACAGAATCTGTAGAAGTCAAAGGGTAGATGGAGGGAGCAGTGTCTTCCAGGGCATCAGGGAACAGGAGACAATTGACCTCAGCAGTTGCATTATTGCTCACCTATCAGAAGGGGTCTGGACACAAAAACTGACCAAAGTGCATGGTATCTTGATGCCAGCCCAGGAGGCCAGAAGGGATAGGAGGTATAGAATGAAGCCTGCTACATTTCACATTGCTCCCCATGTGTGACTTTACAATACACTCAATAGCACCCCATTCCTATGGCAACTCTGCCCCATGACTATGGAATGCTACATGGAATCTCTGGAATTACATAGAACATAAGAAATAGATCATGAAATGAGGGTGAAAGACTAGTGATTATTTTAGGACAGAAATCAGCCTCTTTATTTTCTCTTTTTCCCTCCAGGAATATCTCCAACCTGGGAGACCAAGAGAGTTATAAGGGATGAAGTTAGAGGCATAAGTATTATATAGGAGTCTGTTTATGGGAGACCGTTGTGATATTAGATTCTGTATGCTCCAAGAATCAGAAGATGAGGTCAAATGGTCAATGATATTAATAAGGTTCCCATGTGTCTGTTGCTTCATTTGTAAAGTATTTCCACATACATGACCACATTTAATGCTCAAAATCACTTTGTGAAGCAGAGAGGTCTGTGGTTACATCAAAAATTTGATCATCTGAGAAGTCAAAATACTTTCACAAAGTCAAGAGACAGAAGGTCTGACTCCATATCTCTTGGGCAACATTCACTGCTCAGGTGCTTCACTGCTCGTGGCCAGAGAGGGCCGAACAAGGCACCTGAGAAGTGTTTCAGGGCCTGACTGCCTCCCTATGAGCCTCTCCTCTGAGGGCTCTGTTTTCTGAGAGGGACTGTACCTAGCAACTGATATTCTCAAGGATCATGAACTTGAGATGTCATGGAAAGGATAGAAAAGACAAAAAGTGCCACCCTTGGAGAACACAGGTGGACTAAGCAGAACCTTACTTTTCCACATCTCATCTTTCCTTCTTTTGGCTCGATCCTGATGCTGAAAACAAGAAAGGAATTATTTCTTTCAATTTTCTTCATAGGAAACTCAGATATTCATGGCCCGAGAAAAACATGATTTTATTTTAATTATTGAAACTTTGTGTTCCTTCCTTTTATCAAATTGTATAAGTTTAAAATGTTTGCAATTTTTCCTTCTCTGAAAAACTCAAATAAGGATTTTTGACTACGAGGTCCACACTTGGTATTCTCAGTCAAGTGTTCTCTGCTTAAGAAGGTCATAAAATATGAGGCCAATAGTCACATTTCTGCCCCTTCAGACAGGTCCCTGTCCCTGGGACAGAGTTGAGGCTGCAGTCTCTGCTCAGAAGCTCTGGGAGGCTCAACCCTGCTCTGCTGATTAGCCCAACTCAAAGGAAAGCTCTATGCCATGAGGCTGACTTGGGAATGTGAATCCTGATGCAGCCCTGGGAGCTCTGTTCTTCCCCAGAGATCCCTGACTCTATAATCCAATGCAGGGCTGGGAAATCACTGGAGTTTGGTTCTAGAATCCTCTACCAACGCAATGGTCTGTGAGGTGCCAAGAAAATAGTCCTAGCTGAACCCCTAGCCTGGCCCAGCCATTTCTCCTAAGAGGACATTCTTTCCTCCCCTCAGATTCTCCACCTCAGGAGTCACTCTGTGCCAAACCCACTCATTTTAAAGGTGGGACTAGACATAGAAACAACACTGAAGAAACTCGATGGGGCTTGCTTGTGATTCCTTACCTTTGGGAGGTTTTTGGTTTCTCAGGTTAGTGAAGATAGAATATCCACCAGTTAGCACAGGAACAACAACAAAAAGCCATACTGCACACAGACAGGCAGACAGGTGTGAGGTGTGGCTATCATTTAAGGATTTTGAACTGAAGCTCAGATAAGTTTCAATAATTGATAAGTACCAATTCAGATAAGTATGAATTCTGTTATCTGAATCTCTAAGCTGCTCAAGGCAACTGAGCTCTGAGAGGGCAGACTATTGACTTTATTGCCAGGCCTGCATCACAGACCATTAATGAGTCACAAAGGGTTGTGACACCGCCCCTCCCCCACCCTCTAGCCCAGTAGATCCCCAAACCCCTTTTACACCCATAGGTCCCTTGGCCCTATTTGCCATCCTATTTCCCTACCCACTTTTCGTTTGTAATACAATAACCTTGATGAAATGTTCTGCTTGCTCCACCTGTGACCTGGATATTACCTGGGTCCCCTTTTATTCTTTGGAGATTTTGACTTGGGGTTTACTCCATCCACTATCTTGAAAATCTGAAATACTGCCTGGAATGTTTGCTAATACCTAGACATTTGCATTCCAAATTACATATGTACTCTAATCCATCCTTCCTATAGAATGTTTTGCCTTATACAACCAGCATATAGAACCTCAAGTTCTTTTATACTTAATAATCTGAATGTTGAATAGCAAATTTTAGTTCTTTGTTTCAGATAACCCATACTTTCTTCAGAGATGACTAAAATAATTAAAATAAATGATTCATTATTTCACATTCACAAAACTGTTATCAATATAAAATAATTGTAAATAATTAAACCTTCACATTACCTTGGGGTAAGACTGTAGCACTTATATTTCAAGTTTGTGAAGCTTAAAATGCACAAGATACTTTTGGAACATGCTACACACAGACACACACACACACACACACACACACACACCTTTTGTCAAACCAATCCAGTATTTTCAACACAAAGTATCTTCTTTTTAAATTTCAAACTTTCGTGTTTTGTATTTTGACCCCACTCCTTCTAACTATCTCTAATATACAAACAGTTCCTACTTTGCATCAATTTTCTAACAGCTGTTCAAATCCCTGTCTTTTTAATTTCAGGCTGCTATCCTAAACATACAATAGGGCCATGGGGATTACTCACCAAACAATTATTACACACAGTGCTTGAGGCTTGGGAAGTCCAAGTTCAGGGAAGTCCAAGTTCAAGGCAGCCGATTCAGTGTTCATTGAGGCCCACTTACTGGTTCGTAGGCAGCTGTCTTCTCCTTACCAATTAATAAGGTAAAAAGAGAAGGTGAGGAGGCTCTCTGGGGTTTCTTTTCCAAGGGCACTACTCATTCATGAGGGCTCCAGCCTCATGACCTAATCACTTCCCAAAGGTCTCACCTCCTTGGGTTTCAGGTTTCAACATATGAATTTGGCGGGGAACACAAACATTCAGTCCATAATACTTCCCAAAGGTTGACATGTTACATTGTGCTAAGCTATTGATCCTCTTAGTCCTCTGGTTGCAGGACGGGACCAAGGAGTGTGAAAGTCTTAGGACAGATCTAGTCTTGAACAGGGTCACCTGACTGCTCTTGTGGGCTCTGGAAATATATTTTTCTCAGAGACCTGTATGCAACTATAATAAAGTGATAGCATTTGTAATAGAAGTAGGAATAAGAACACAATGAAAAGAAAAAGGAACAATTTTCTGGCCAGGGCGGAGAAGACAGAGGGACCAGGAATAACTCAGTGTTGTTGCCACTGAGATGGCCCTTATGAGATTGTCTTTCCCTTTCCCTTCCTATTCCTTCGTCTCCTCTTTTTTTTTTTCTTTAGACTTTATTTTTAGAGCATGTTAGCTTCACAGTAAAATTTAGCAGAGTACACAGTTTTCATATTCCCCCAGATTCTCCCAACACACACACACACACACACACACACACACACACACACACAAACAAAACAAAACAAAAAAAAAACAACAAAACCTTTCCCACTATCACCGTCCAGCACCAGACTGGGACATTTTTAGAATCCATGAACCTATGTGGAATCATCATTATCACTCAAAGTCAATCATTTACATTAAGCCTCTCTTGGTAATATATATTCTCTGGGTTTAGACAAATGTATCAATGACTTGTGCCCCTCCTTAGTCCATTATAATATCATACAGAGTAGATTCATTGCCCTAAAAGTCCCCTGTTTTATGCCTACTCACGAACTCCAAGCAATCACTGATATTTTTACTGTTTTTAGAGATTTGTCTTTCCAGAATATTAAGTAGTTGGACTCAGACAGTATGTAGCCTTTTCAGATTTGCTTATTTTCTCCTAGTAATATGCTTTTAAGGTTCCTCTATGTCTTTGCATGGCTTAATAAATTATTTATTTTTAGTGCTAAATAATATTTCATTTTCTTGATTACCACAGTTGCTTTATCTATTCATCCTGGACATTTTTGCTGCTTCCCAATTTGGGCAACTACAATTAAAGCTCCTATAAACTTTATTTTTTAAAAAACACACTTTATTGAGATCTAATTCATATGCCATATAATTTACATATTAACAGTGTACAAGTCAATAGCTTCTAGTGTGTTTGCAATGTTTTGCATCCATCACCACAATCAGTTTTAGACCATGTTCAATACTCTGAAAGAAAATCTGTTTCCCTTAATCTTGATCCTTTAATCTTCGTATTTCCCCAGCCATAGGTTACCACTCATCTACTTTCTCTGTAGATTGGTGAATTCTGAACATTTTATACAAATGGAATCGTATAATATGTGACCTTTTGTAGTACATTAATACAATGCAGTATTACTGTGCCATAAAAAATAAAGAATAAAGTCTTAATCGTTTTGCAACAAGATAGACCTAGATGGTATTATGCTAAGTTGAAAAAGTCAGACTCAGAAAGATAAATACCATATGATCTCACTTATATATTGAATCAAAAGAACAGAATAAATGAGCAATCACAACAGAAATGGGGGAAGGTGGGATGACTTAGTGGGTTAAGCACTCGCTTTGCAGTCCCAGGGACCAAGGATCAAATCCCAGTCATGGCCTGTGAGGACCCATATGCTGAACTGGGGTGTGTCTTCCATGGAGGAGACCCCCAGTTTGGTTCTCACCCCCTGGTTCAGCCACTGGCTCATGGAGGCATGATTAAATATTCAATTATTTGAATTAAAGTGATTTGATAGGAAGATTTTAAGATTAAGATTTTAAGATTAAGACCAGTAACTTTTGTTTCTGACAAAATATCATTACTATGTCAATAGTAAAAATCTGTGATTTTGAAAATTCTTTGAACTTATTAACTCTAAGTTTATTTCATACTATTGTCCAATAGGCTGTCTGGCCAATAAGGCCTTAAGGCATGCTACTCAACTTTAGTATTATTTAAAATAAAAATAAAGTAAATTTGATGAAATGAATAATTATGCATACAAGCTAATTATATATAAAGAGATTTGTTTTACTCTTGGAAAGCATATATTGTAACATTATTAAATATAGATCAGTATTCAATATCTGCTTACTCATTACTTTTTTTTTTCAGATGTGTTGAAACAAAACAGATTAGAGATTTATATGCTGCTACGTTCTTATAAATCCATCTGTGTTGCAAAATTTTTTTTTAGTCACAGTCCTTGCAATAGGGAAAGAGGTTGTAGGTATTAGTAGTGTGTGTATGAAGTGATTAGTTAATACGCAAAGTCAAATTCACCTGATTGTCATCATATTGGACTAGTTGGGGGACATCTGTCTTGAGAACCTAAAACATCTTCCTTCTAGGTATAAAGAACTAAGGAAAAAATGTGAAATAATTCAATTTTGTCTACGGAGCAGCTTTATTCATAATAGCCCCAAATTGGAAGCAACCCACTTGTCTTTCAAAGGTGAGTGGTTAAACAAACAATGGTACCTCCATATCATGAAATACTATACTATAGTGAAAAGGAACAAAATACTGATACACATGAAACAATGTGGATGAATATTCAGAGCATAAGACTGAGTGAAAATGCCAACCCAAAAGATTACATAAATTTGATTCTATTTTTCTAACATTCTTGAATGATAAATTAAGAAAAATGCAGAACAGATTAGTGGATGACAGGGTTTATGAAGGAGATGGGGGTAAGAAGGAAATTAATATGGCTATAAAAGGAAACAAGGATTCTTGTGGTTGGAACTGTTTTGCATCTTCACTTTATTAATGTCAAAATTCTGGCTGTGATACAGTACCATAATTTTTTAAGATGCTACTTATGGGGGGAAATTGGTTTAAAAAATCATATTTACCTCTTTCTGTTATTTGCCATAGACTAAGGTGACCAGATTTTAACATTGGTAAAGTGGGACACCATTAACCGGGGGGAGGGGCTTCTTGATTAAAAATTTGATCTATCTCCTGCTGTTCCCTAGCTTGTCTTGCATTCTTTCCAAAAATCGGGACTTTTTTAAAACACCGTGGGACGCGGGAGAAATTGTTAAAAATTGGGACTGTTCCGCCAAAAGCGGGACGTCTGGTCACTCTACCATAACCGCATATGAATTCTGATCATTTAACAAGGAAAAGTTAGGGGATGCCGGGATAGATCAGTAGGTTGAGCATTCACTCATCTTGCAGCCTTGGGGTCTGAGGATCAAATCCTGGCCATAGCCCGTGTAGGCCCACAGGCTGAACTGGGACCCCAGTTCAGCTCTCACCAGGGTGAGCCTCCTATGTGGGAGGCCCCTGGTTTGGCTCCCGCCCAGGTGGTGCTTCCCATGTGGGAAGCCCTTGGCCGGTTCCTGCCCTGCATAGCCCTGTACCCACCTGTAAAATTAAACTACTTAGAAAACTAATGACATGCAACTATGGAGACTGCTCTGGACCCTCCTCCCTCTTTCTTTCTCTCTGTCTCTCTCTTTGTCAAAAACAGTAAAAAATCTTTAAAAAGAAAGTTTAATTAAAAGAATCAGATCAACTAGGATTCCCACGTTCATGTCATACAAGGGTGCTGCTTGACAAGTACAGACTGGCTTGTGAGTGCCAGAAGATGTTCTTCTGTTTGTTTTATATCAAGACTTTGCTGATGTACAGTATATTACGTTGAATTTTGACATAAGCTTTTTATGTTTAGAAGAGTTGTCTCTCAAATCTTTTCAGAAAATATATGTGAAAGTCCTAGCATTAATGTGTACATATTTTTCTATTTTTAGAAAATATGAATCCCACTTATATCTAGGATCTTAAATGTTAGGAAACCAGTCTAGTTACAGAGTCTCTGCTTATCGTATCATTTTCATTTTGTTATATGATAAAAATACTATTAGTAGCATAGTTTCTGATATTCCAATGGATCTTACATATTCATTATCTCATTTTATTCTATCAATAAACCTGGAAGATAGGTTGTATAGTTCTTATATTAACATGTGAGACACAATAAATTTATGAATCTCTTTCAAATTCCATGTATATCCATATTTGGAAGAAATCTCTTATGACTTTATGATGGATGAGGGAGAGGCCCATGTGGATGAAGTGTCTTGGTGTACAGGTGCAAGCAAAAATGTATTGCTACTTTGTTACACATTCAATCAGAAGTGGCTCTAAAAAGTAACGCTGAGGTTAAATGCTCCCATTACTCTCCCACTGTATTGAGTTTTACGTGTTGTACCTAGTCATTAACTTTTGCTAAATAGAAGTTGTTTGCAGTAAGTATATACATGAGATAATAAGAACTGGTAAACAGCTTGTCTATGTGGTTAGGGGCCTTAAGAAGGATGACAAATGGTAAATGATAAGGTGGTGTGAAAAAGAGGTATATGAGTGGCCACATGCAGGTGTCCAAAAAAGTTTAATGATCTTTGATTCAAACATTAACAACAAAAGCTCCAACTTGGAAGCAGAACTACAGAGCTATATGGACACACTAACTTATTCAATTGATGTCAACCTGCCACTTCCTTCAGCTCTTTAAATATAACATGCTCTTGAGTAGAATAGCTGTAGTTATCAAAGATGAACTCTATTCATGTGCTAAACAGCTTAACTTTTCATTCTCCAAGTTGGATTTAACAGTTGTTATTGCCAAAAATGAAATTTACAAAAACAGAAACCAATGCTGAGCTTCTAATCAAATATTCTTTGAAGATAACTAGTCATTTATTGATTAATTAATTACATTAGATACTTTATACCCTGGAAATGCAGTAATTTCTGTTGACTTGGATACACAGGTATGGATTAGTCTTTTCTATAAATAGAATCATAGGGAGAACCACTACCTAAACCTAAGGTCTTATAAAATATTTGATTTAGAAAGACATAACACCCCACAACATCAACTCTGGTTAAAGAAGCTACTTTATGGCAAAAAAGAAATGGTGGTGGGCACATGAACTTGGGTCCAAGAAGTCATATAACATCTGACATCTGCCAGAAATTGCTGGCCTTTTGGGCTAATACAAGATTTTCAACCTCTGCACTATTGGCATTTTGGGCCAGATAATTCTTTTTGGGTGAAAATAATTCTTATGAGTACATTCATTAGAACTACTCTACCACTAGACTCTATCCAATAGATGCCTATGGCACCCCCACCCAATTGTGAAAACTAAGAATGTTTTCACACATCTCAAAATGTCCCCTGGGTGGGGGTCAGCACAAAATTATTTCCAGTTTAAAACCCCTGAACTAATGGAGTACACTTTTGAAAGAAGAGTTGTGTTGTCAGCTTCAAGATGATGAGCTGTGAGAATAGGACGCTATCCACCAGGATGTTTTATCATCTAGCTGTCAAACTACCAATCAATTGTCTATTTATCTATCAATCATCTAGCTATCTATCAATCATCTAGCTATCTATCTATCATTTATCTATTAATCATCTCTATTTATCTATCATCTCTTATCTATTTATCTGTCATCTATCTATCTATCATCTGTCAATTATCTATCTATAATCTATCTGTAGAGAGACATGTATGACTTGATAAATATCTTCCAGTATGCAGTAATCTAATAATTACGTCCAGTGTAGAATCTGGAAATCTCATCAGATAACCCATACTAGTGCCTTCCAGGATGCAGAGTTGAAATTCTGTTTCTCTGTGCAGTCTCTCTCTCTTTGTTTTTTTAAATTTCTTTCTTCCTGTTTTTTGTTTGTTTGTTTGTTTGTTGTTGTTGTTGTTTTTTGTTGTTGTTAAATTTATTGGGGTGACATTGGTTGGTAAAAATTACATAGGTCCCAGGTGTACAACTCTATAAAACCTCATCTATGTGTTGCATTATGTGTTCACCACCCAGAGTCAGTTGTTCTTCCATCAGCATATATTTGGCTGCCCCTCCTCCTCTGGCACCCTCCTCCTCCCTTACCCTTAGATAACCACTTAACTGTTAACTATGTCCATAAGTGTTTGTTTCTTTTTTGCTTTCACTTTCATATTCCATGTATGAATGAAGTCGTATGGTTCTTGGTTTTATCTGTCTAGCTTATTTTGCTTAGCATGATGATCTTAAGGTCCATCCATTTTGTCACAAATGGCAGTATTTCATGTTTTCTTATAGCTGAGTAATATCCATTGTATATATGTACCACAAATTCTTTTCTCTACTCATTTATCAAAGGGCACTTTGGTTGTTTTCATGACTTAGCCACTGTGAACTGTGCTGCAATGAACATTGAGGTACATATGTCTTTGTGGACTAAGGTTTTCAAATTTGGGGGTAAATACCCAGAAGAGGGACTTCCAAGTTATATGGTAGCTTCAGTTCCAGTTTTTAAGGAACCTCTGCACTGTCCTCCATAGTGGTTATACCCATTTGTATTCCCACCAGCAGTGTTCAAAGATTCTTTTTTCTCCAAGGCCATTCCAGCACTTGTTATCCCTTGTCTTGTTGATAACAGCCATTCTAACAGATGTGAGGTGGCATCTCATTGTGGTTTGGATTTGCATTTTCCTAATAGTTAATGAAGTTGAGCGTTTTTTCATGTGCCTGTTGCCATTTGTATGTCAATATGAGTGAGGTGTTTTATCAAGTCCTCTGCCCATTTTTAAATGGATTGTTTGTTTGTTTGTTTTGTTATTGAGTCGCATGAGTTTATGTATATTTTAGATAATAGCCTCTTGTCAGGGGTGTTGTTTGCAAATATTTTCTCCCATTAGGTTGGTTGTCTCTTTGTTTTGTTGTCCATGCAGTCTCTTGATACTATTCTTTCTTTGACAACCTGCATGTTTCAAAAAATTATTTTACAAAAGGGCCTACTGATTTTTTATTCTTCTGAGGTTTCATTTTTTACCACCTCTGTTTTCCTTATTGTTGTTTTTTTATGGGAAATAATTGCCATTTTTGTGATTCCATTTTTTATGAAAGCAAAAATATGAGACTTTTGAGAAGGGTGAAAAAAGAGGAAGTCATATGCCTACTTTGCAGCTCATTGCTCTAGCCGTCCTCAAACTACGGCCTGCGGGCCACATGCGGCCCACCGAAAACATTTATCCAGCCCGCCTGGTGTTTTTGCCACCGCTGCCAGTCCTGCTTAGCAGCCTACTTGTCCCGGCCCGCAGTCTGGCCCTCCAATGGTCTGAGGGACCGTGAACTGGCCCCCTGTTTTAAAAGTTTGAGGACCTCTGCTGGGGGCCATCAGTTCCCACACAGTGGTGTCCATACCCCCAGAGGACATGCTGGGCCTTTCAGGGGTATGTGAAATATAATCAGTCACGATACTTAACTGTGTTGTAAATATTGTAATATTAAATGTCTTTTGTATTCTTAGTGCAGTAACTTTTCTTTCCCAACTTATTACCTTCTTTCCACTATTTTACATTAAGATAGGCACTGAATAAAAGTATCAATATTTATAAAACAACTCCTCAGACCTCACGGTTGCAAGGTAAGCACTCAACCATTTGAGCTATCCCAGCATCCCCAATTATTTTTAATAAAAGTATTATTGCTAAACTTTGAAATGACATATTGTGTTTGGTAATATGTGTTTAACTTTAGTATGGGTATATTTTTAATTATCTTTGATGAAAATATCAAAACAAAGTGAGTAAAATTTTACTGTCCTATTTTATTCTGCTAATATTTCAAATGAAACATTGGGCATAAGTAAATATATAAACTTTTCTAATTACAAATTTTTTTTAAATTTTGTTTTGACAGGGAGAGAGAGAGAGAGAGAGAGAGATACAGAGACAGAGATAGAGAGAGAACTGAACTGGGGGAGCTCCCCAGTTCAGTATATGGGTCCACACAGGCCAGGGCTGGGATTCGATCCTCGGTCTCCGGCGCTGCAAAGTGAGTGCTTAACCCACTGAGCCATCCCGGCTTCCCCTACAAAATTTGATATACTTAACATATTTAGAACTTTTCTCTGTAGTTAACAGGTCTGATCCAGCCTACTTCTAAATCCCTTATTTTAGTTCATTATTTTTTCCAACTGCTTACTTTGCCAGCCTACTACTTACTTTCTACCCTATCCTTAGAAAACTGGTTTTAAATATAAGCAAGCTTCAGTCTATGTCTCCTTGTTTAAAAAAAAAAAAATCCATTACTGCTCTAAATAAGGCCTAGTTATCTTGAATGGAAAACCTAAGACTTGTTCTGTTTCTGTAGTTTACTTATTGACATCCAATCAGTATATTTTGCTCTTTGCATCACTATTTACAGCTTTGACTATCCGTCTGTATCTCTACATCTTAATCAATACTCTCTTTCTTTTCATATTGCTTGCTCCCTCCACTGTTTTGCATGATTTTTGCCACCATGTGGCTCTTCTGTGTCTCTCATTCAGCCTCTTTTCCACTAAGCTTGTTAGAACCCTTACAAGAGCACATGCCTACATGATCAGTTATTTCTACAATGGCATTGCTTGAACCTAAAAATCTCTTATATTTGTCACACTTTACCAAAATCAAAGTCTTGAGTATCTCTACACTATATTTTCTATGCTGCTAATTTTGGGCAGCTCTCTGGGTTAATTGCATATACGTGGAATCAATTCTTCAAAGGTCCAAATGTTGATGATTGATGGAATTACCAACAGTGTTTCAGGTCATTTTTATTTTTTTATAATTATGCTTTACCCTTGCTAAAGCAGTCAACATATATTCCTATTGTTGAAATTGAGGTTATCTAATCTGAGGTGTTTTAATATCTCTCTTCTCCTCAGTATATGTTTTCTAGGGTTTTTTTAATTTTTATTTTTTTACTAAGATGAAAATGTTATTAATGTGCTGCATCCCTCCTTGCTCATTTAATTTGAGCTTAATTTATTAATGGTCACACTTCTTATATGGTGTTCAGATCTCCTCTTTTCCTTGGCTGCTTACTCACTACTTTTCATGCATGCTTAATTGCACCCTACATCAAAATGCTTTCCCTCAAACTTTCTACTTCTTCATGGAGACATTAAACCATTCTTCTTCCTGTCAATGTCAAAGGGCACAGAGGAGTAATCTCTACTTACCTCTTGAATTTTCTTCTCTCCTCTCAGTTTTCCTTTCATCTCCTGTTGTGTGTTGCAACAAACCCAACAACAAAACCAGTTCTTCTCTAATAGTGTGCTTTGTTCCTGCCCTTTAAACACTTTGAGCTTAGTTCCTATGATATCTTATACCTTCTCGTCCTTCAGCAGTGCTCCTTCCTTGACATATCAGTTGTTGTTTTTATAAATCTTCCCTAGTTCTCTCACTGTGACTTTTTTCATTTGTGTCATTTTGGATTTCTTTCCTTTATCTGCCCTAAATGTAGACACACTCGTGCTCCTATCCTTTGTTTTTTCTTCTTTTATCTTCAACTTGCTTACTGTGTTAAAATATTTACTCCATTGTTTATATGTCACCTTTGCGTAGACTTGTTTCAAATATATTTCCAAGTCAATGTCTCTTCTCTATTCTAGAAACATTTGCAAGTAGTTGCTAGGATTATCTATAGTGGTTACTACTAAGAAATCAACCTCTGCAATTCCCAATTAATCGTTAATTTTCCTGAAATTAATATTTTATTTTGTCTTGTTTTCGTTTTTTAATTTTTATTTATTTATTTATTCTATTTTTTACAGAGAGAGAGAGAGAGAGAGAGAGAGAGACAGAGAGAGAGAGAGAAAGAGAAATACAGAGACAGAGACAGAGAGAAAACTGAACTGGGGGAGCTCCCCAGTTCAGCATATGGGTCCGCACGGACCTGGGCCGAGATTCGATCCCCAGTCCCCGGCACTGTAAAGTGAGTGCTTAACCCACTGAGCCATCCCGGTTTCCCCTGTTTTGTTTTTTAAATACTGTGGGGAAGCTGGGATGGCTCAGTGGGTTAAGCGCTCACTTTGCAGCTCCGGGACCGGGGATCAAATCCCGGCCCCGGCCCGTGCGGAACCATATGCTGAACTGGGAGCTCCCCCAGTTCAGTTCTCTCTCTGTCTCTGTATCTTTCTCTCAAAAATAAATAAATAAATAAATAAATAAAATATATTAAATACTGTAAGTTTTCTAAATATCTAAGAATTAGAGTCATTAAATTATAATTCAATTTTTTTAACCTCACAGTAAAACTGGCAATAAAGTCCTGTTATCAATTTTTACTGAGTTTCTTATGTACCAACATAAGATATTGAGATTTTAGTCTTTTTATTTTTTATTTTCTTATTTTATTACATATAACTTTTTTTTCTCTTCAAATCAGTTAAATCTTCACATTAACTGAGGGAAAAGTGACACTGTTATGGGCAGAAAAAAAAATGAGGAAAGAGAAAAATAACTCTTTTTCTGAAAAACTAAGTTATCTGTGTACGAAAAGTAAAGGTAGAAGAAAGCAGGAATCAGAGTTTACAAAAATACTCCACTTATAAAGAAAATAAAAATTCATCCACATTACTGGGTGGCCTAGGAGATAACTGGAGATTACTTAGGCTGGGACTGGGAAGAGAAGTTAACAATGTGAATATGACCTTGAAGGAGGGATGCTAGAGACAAGAGAGAGGTGAAGTGGGCATTGCGAAGTGGAGAGGTTGGCATCAGATATTTTCTCTCAGATTTCAGTGCTAGGGAATCACAGGGAAGCTAGGCCAAAACCTGCTGACCATATGTCATTGCTTATAACCTCTGTAAGACTAATTATTGTAGAATGTGAGTTTATGACTTCAAAGCACCATGACATCATTCCACAGGACAATTACCCAAGCTCAAACACTTGGCTAACCCTCACCTGAACTGTCATGCTTTTCTAATGTCGCAGGGCATTTGTAGACTTCTAACAAAAGATGATGGACTTTATGCCCAGAGGAGTGGTGGCAGCGTGGGCAGAAAAAAGCTGGTCACCTACAGTTGGGTAACATGAGACAATATTGTCTTACATGTGGACCATGACACAGCACTATTAACTTATAAATTTCATGTTATTTAAGTTCGATCACTTGTAAATTCTTACCAGAAGGCAAAGAGAAAGTGCGTACATGTACGATTCGGTTGGGTAATCTGGTGAGAATGTGTAGTTCAGAGGATTATTAGACAAGTACTCTGACACTGGGTTAAATTTGGGCTCCACATTGTGCTTACCTAGGCAGACTGCACCCCCAACCCCTTGAAACCTTTTACCGTCGCAAACTTTATTCAGTCATTGATATTAATGTGGAAAGAGAACAAGGGAAATATATTTTTAATCATCTTAGATTGGGTGTGGGTATGGGGTAGGGACAAGTTTTGCTAGTGCTGATGTCAGATATGGAGAAATAGATATCAATAGCAACAATAAGAATAAAGATAAGAATAAAAGCTTCTACTCCTATCCAACAGCAGGCCTGCACTTCACAAACATTATGGTTGTGAAAGACAAAGGTGACAAAACTTCCAGATTAAAGAAGAGTAAAACAACCTGACAATCAAAGGCAATGTAAAAGCCTGAATTTGGTCCAGAACTGGGGAAAATATCATAAGTGATATTATTGGAGCATCTGTCAAAAAACTGAATAAAGGAATATTTTAGATAATAGTATTTTATCAAGTTCAATGTCCTTAATTTGATCATTGTACACTAGTGAATGTAAGAGAATGTTGTTCTTGGATACTATAAGCTAAAGTTTTTAGAGGTAAAATAAAATGTCTATAATTTTATTAAATGTTTTAGGAAAAAGTAAAAGCTTCAATTAGAGCTTTTCAGGCTTCTAGAAGTAGGATGAATGCAATATCCTTGAAACACCCCTGAAGGGCCACGTGCCCTTTAGATTAGGGGTTTAGTATCTCTTATCTGTCATCTTTGTAATGGTCCTGGAGTTACCCTGAAGATTGTGATAAAGAGAAATCTGGAAGCTTTAGTAAAGTGTTGGAAAAGGGCAGAGATATAAACTCAAACCTTCCCTGAGATGAACCAGAGTAGGTTCCTATCGTACTGTCCATGAGAATGTTTTCCTTTGGGGTTGCTGGGGCCCAAAAAGGGTCAACTGTGAAGCAGAAGCCATGGGAAGATAAGAGATTGTGAGATCAGTGATCCTATCGCAAATGACCAGGCATTGGAACTGCTCACTGGGAAACATTTGAGCCATCTCTAATGACAGTTACTTGAGAGCTGCATCTATGTAGCTTAAGCCTAGAAAAGTTTAAGAAAAGGTCAGAAAAACTCTTGAAAGGCTTGCAAACTTAAAACTTTTTCTTCTTAATTATGTACTGAGAGAAATATATATCAAACATAAAATTTACTTTCAAAGAAATCATATTCCAAGAAAATAAAATTTTTGCTTAAAAAAAAATGACTTTGACAGTTCTAAGAACAAATGAGGTAAACAGTATTGACTTGGTAAATAGTATTCATTTGAATTCTCTCTTTTAGAATTTAAAGCTTGACAAAACAAGGTCTGAAAAATAACAGGGTGGGAAAGGGCCCCTTTGCAACACTGGCAGTTTTCTATCACAGATCTGTTTGCCAGAGTTTCCCTCACGGGTGCTGGCTAGCAGCCCTCAGGGGCTCAGATAAACATTGATTCCTAAGGAATTTCTCAGCTGCCTAGGGAGTGAGGTGAGCTTGATAGGAGCTGGCACAGGTGTGTGTGTCATTAACCTAAGCAAGATCTTTAGACAGATAGGCTACCACTGCCCCAGGGCTGCTCAGTAGCACCAATGGGCCTATGGAGAAAGAGGGATTTAATAATGGTGGTAGACACTATTATTTTTTCTCTCTAGAAAAATATTCTATCTGTAATTGTGGCATATATATAAAGTTCTTTTTCACATTTATTTACTGTTGTGAATATTTTGGTGTGTATGAATATTACTCTTGACAGGAGAATTTGAGTGCCCTACTAAATGTGTTAGGATAGGGCATTTTATAAATGAGAGACTGAGTGCTTCTGTCGTATTCATCACTTAAAATTTTATTTTTGGGGGGAAAAAAGAATTAAATAACTAATGAGTGGGCATTGTTAAAAAGGATAATTAAAGTCTGCTAAATTCACCATAATATGTACAGCATCTCAATTGTGTGGCTATTTCTCAGAAAGCAAAAGAAGGTAATGTTTAGAAGAGAACATATGTTCAAGAAAAGTACTTTTTTTGAGGAAAGAGATCTGAGAAGGCATCAACTGATGTTAAAGAGTCAATTAAGAGGGTTGGATGACATGTGTGAAAGATAAAATAATTTATATTAATATAAACATTTTCAGAATTAAAGTTCATAATTTTGAAGCACAAGTAGAGGAATTAGCTTAGAATAATAAGAGACACTTTCAATTTTTTTTTTTTTAAGATTAATTTTATTGTTTGAGAGAAAGTGTGTGAGAGAGAAAAGTGGGGATGGCCCAGAGCAGTCTCTATACTTGCACATCATTAGTTGTGACATGGTTTCATTCCACAAAGGTGGATGTGGGTCTGTATGGGTTGGGAAGCAAACTGGGGGGCCTCCCACATGGGAGTTGAGAACCTTTGCTGCTGAGCCATCTGGTGGTTACCCGTTGCACAGCAGTTCATCGTATGGGTTTGCACAGGCTGGGCCAAGATTTGAACCCTGGACCTCATAATTGTGAGGCAAGTGCTCAACTGCTGATCTGTCCTGGAATCCTGAAAGACACTTTTAATAGTGTGCCATAAGATGGAAATGGTTACTATGTGGGTACAATGTTAGACATATGTTTTCTCTGTAAGAGGAGTGCTGTTGTAAATAATGAGACCAGTATGAGGAGAATGTCACATAGTAGGTGAGGGAAATGGAAGGGGTGGCTGGTTAAAGTTAAAGGTTGTCATTTTGTTATAGAAACATAGTAATTTCCTTAATCTCTAAACATTAAAACAATTTATTAAAAACTTCTTAAATTATAAATTTCTTTTAGAAGACTAAGATTTAGTAAGATTCACCCCTTCTGTAGATTTTATACCATTCTACAATATTTACCTTGAATTTTCATATATGGTTTCAAAAACCCCCTTTTTTACAGTTGCATGTTGGCACCTATAACTGGCACTAATATATCAAATTTAAACTGCTATGAACAGATTAGTAACATTTTAAGCTATTTCCTGGTAACAAGTTGGGCAATAAAATAACTCCTTTTTACAGTGCCATCATGTCTATCAGACAACTGAATTTGTTGGTTTAATAAATTAAATGTTTTAATTCATAGTGCTTTGTTTTGAGTTTTTACAAAGTGAAGAGAATGTAAAAAAAATAATTGATGTCACTATTGTTAAAAACAATATTATTAAATAAATATACTGAAATAAAGTGAACACAAATAGGTACTAGAAAAAAAGAAAACCTTTGACCATCAATTGCATTTAATTTGATTTAATCCAATGAATTTATCACTTTGAGTGAAGTACTGAAGACGGAGGGCAGGTACAAAATACTAGGGGAATATAATTAAACGTTATATCAAAAGAAGGAGGTAAAGTTAAAGAATTTTAAATTTTAGATAATTTCACATTCACATGCAGTTACAAGAAATAGTACAGAGAAATCTAGTGTATTCTTCATACAGTTTTCCCACAATTTTAACATTTTGCAATGTTTTACTATAAAATTAAACTAGGAAATGGAAACTGATATTATTCCCTGTCATTATTCAAATGTCACCAGTTTTACATGCTGTCATAATGAATGGATTTTATAATCTTTAAAAACAAAACAAACAAACAAAAAAAACTAAAAATTGAGTCTTTCAAATGCAACGTAAATCTATAGAATGTTTTTAGTATTTGACTTGTAGCTCTTTATAGGAATGCATTATGTTTGGAGAAGCATGAAATGGCTTTATCTTGAATTTATTCTAATATCTTTCCAATGAAAACTTTGTCATTTCAAAAGTTCTTATATTGTAAATCACATCTTTGCTATCCTGTACTGGCAATAAGAGCATAAATGTTCTTTGTAGGTATTCCTGAAAAGGGAGCAATAGATAAGTAATAGGGTTGGATATGCTTATAATTATCAAAGATACTTTGCTTTTAAAAATTTATAAAAAAAAAAAAAAAAGAAAGAAAAAAGAAAAAGGGAAAGCCGGGATGGCTCAGCGGGTTAAGCTCTCGCTTTGAAGCCCTAAGGACCAAGGATCGAATCCCAGCTCTGGCCCAGGTAGACCCACAGGCTGAACTGGGGTGTGCTTCCCGAATGCGGTGAGGCCCCCAGTTCCGTTCCAAAGATAAACTGTTTTTGACAGAGAGAGACAGGAAAAAGGAAGAGAGCCCAGGGCAGTCTCCATAGTCGTAAGTCATCAGTTTTGATGTGGTTTCATTCCACACAGGTGGGTGGGGAGCCATGCAGGGCAGGAACCAGGAGGGGACCTCCTGCATGGGAGACACACCCCCACAAGCTGGGGCTGAACTGGGAACCTCCCTGCTGGGAGCTC
Source organism: Craseonycteris thonglongyai (assembly GCA_004027555.1). Taxonomy (NCBI): domain Eukaryota; kingdom Metazoa; phylum Chordata; class Mammalia; order Chiroptera; family Craseonycteridae; genus Craseonycteris; species Craseonycteris thonglongyai. The sequence continues at coordinate 10,127 of PVKE010014197.1, read as the reverse complement.
ACTTAGGCAAGAACCAAACTCTAGGCTATACCCAAATTCAGCATATGGGTCCACACAGGCCAGGGCTGGGATTTGATCCTTAGACCCTGGGGCTGCAAAGTGAGCATTTAACTCACTGAGTCATCCTAGTATCCCCCAAAGTTACTTAAAGTATGTTTTTTCCCCATTCTTTGTGACAATTTTATGTTTCTGTATTTATAAAAGTGTTCTTTACTTCAGTGCAAGCCACATATAGTTGGGTATAAAATAAATAGCAAAACTCTAGGTTAGAATAGTCCAAGGAGGTATGTATATCTAGCCATTTTAAAATAATAAGTAACATGCAATGATGGGAGTAGAGGATACCTTTCAGATGACATTTAAACCTAATATTTTGTTTTTCTCATGAGAAATCCTGGGTGACCTACACAATCTATTATGTTACTGAGTGAAGCACTGAAAGAAACACCTTCCTATTTGAAGAACGTTGAAGCAATTTACAATGTACAAGTATGTGGAAAATGCATATATGGCAGACGGAGACACTAAACCTAAAGTGTGAACTTTGGAAAAATATAAAAAACCTGACACAAAATTATTATGATCCAAAAGCACAAGGTTGGACTATGGAATGGCATGATGTTAAGAAGAGGATTATTGGACAGAATTGAACCAGAATGACTAAAGGGCAAACAGATTTGCTGAGGCAAAAGTAAAGATTTGACATTCAAAGAAGAAAAAAGAAAAAAAAAAGAAAAAGAAGGAAGGAAGGGAGGTGAAGGAAAGAAAGGAAGGAAGGAAAGAAAGAAAGGAAGGAAGGAAGGAAGGTGAAGGAAAGGAAGAAAGAGAAAAAAGAATGAAAGAACCAATACAAAATAGTGTTTTAATAAGATCTGATGGAAATTTAATTATGGGTTTCCAAACGTAGCATTACGTTATCAATTCAGATATCTGTGTGCCTATTTTCAAATAGCACCAAGAAAGAAATTATCCTAAATGTATAGTCAGCTATAATGCCAACTTTATTTTAAAATCTTAAAAAAAATCTTCTGAAACTCTTTCTCACTACTGGTAGAATCCTCTCATTACTTGGATTTATTTTGCATTAAATCTAACTACAATTACTATAATATTTGGTTTCCTGACTTCAGTACATACATAAAACTTAAACATTTGTCTTACTTAGGACACAGTTAATCTTTAAAAAAATACTAGAACTAAAAAACATTAACTTATTTGATATGTGTATCTTTCTTTTATTTAATATGTTTTTCTTTTATAAAAGATAAATGAATATAACAAAAATTTTATTTTAAAGGTTATAGATTATTTTTCATTATGTCTTCTCTTAAAAAGATGTTTTTAACTAAAATTGTAATTAAAGTATTTCTCATAGAAGAAAAGAACGTATACTTGTATACTGTCCAGACTTTTTATTTCTCCTTTGGCTCTATCATAATTTAAAACAACTACGTGAAATTGAAAAAGATAAACCAGTAAATCTGGTAGAAAATAGAGTTGGTAACATAATAAAAATGACACAAAAATCTAAAATGTACTACATATAGATAAATCTAGTAAAATTGGAATATATGTTAATAAATATAGTCATTATTCATTCTCGTAAGAATAAGATTTGTGTTGTAAATACGTTCATTTGTGCTATGCCATTTTGGTTTTAGTCATTAAAACTTTCTGTAGGAGACTTCTTCACATTTCTAATTTGTGGTATCAGCTTAAGGAAATCTTCTCTTATAGTAGATTTTTAAACACAGCAAAGGTAAGATTAGTCAAGTGAGATTGAATTATACTTCATTCAGATGAGTTGTAATGTTCAACAGGTAAGAGCAGGAATGCATTTGGAAATATTTCATGTAACAGAGCTGTGGAAATTCTTCTCATAATTTTACAAAAGGTTAAAGGCCTCTGTGAACTTCATGTCTTTTAGTCTTTCTCACTGGAGAATGTGAACCATTTTATTCAGCTGAAAGTGTAAATGTACGATTGCAATAAGTAAAGATCTTCTCATTGATGAAAAATAAATGACACACAAGTACAAGAAAATATATTAAACCTCATTGGTAATTAGGAAGATCAAAATTAAAAGTACAAGGGGATAGATACACCTTAGTAAGATATGTTATCTGCCAATTAGTATGAATGAAAAGTATGAAAATACCAAGTTTTGGTGAGGATACGTGGAAATGATCATGAAATAAAGATGGGCAAGTGTATCATCATAAGCACTATAGAAAACAATCTAATAATACCTAGTAAATTTGAAGATTAACATATCCTAGGTCCTAAAATGCCAATAATTTCAAAATCTTACAAAACCAAATGATGGTAAGTATAGAGATCGAAGAATGTCCTTTTGTATGATACCGGTAGTTTTTTTTTAAGTATCAATGTATTTACTCACTCTGAAGGGAAAGGTAGTAAAGATAACAGTGCATATATTCTATAACTTAGCAAATTCTATTTTTACATAATTTGTGAGGAGATCACGATTTGTACATAGAGACAATGAAACATTGTTTGCATTTTTTAAATACTGGAAGTAATCTCACTTTCCATCAATAGCAGAATAACTAAATATATTTGGAATATTGATAAGCAAATATAATAAAAGTTAAATACATAAACTAGAGAGCTGCAAATTTTTAACTTAGATAAATCTTACAAACCTACTGAGGGGATGCCAGGAGAGCTCAACAGGTTGTGCATTTGCCTTACAACCATGAGGTCCAGGGATTGAATCCCAGCCCCAGCCGGTGCAGGCCCATATGCTGAACTGGGGCACAGCTCCCATGTGGAGGTCCCTGGTTTGGTTCCTGCCTCATAAAGCCCTGCATCCACCTGTGTGGAATGAAACTATGTTGAAACTAATGATGTACAACTATGGAGACCGCTCTGGGCCTTCTCTCTTCTCTTCATCTCTCTCACTCACAATAACACAACAACAACAACCTGCTGGATGATGGATGAAAATAACACTTTACCTTAGGGGTCTTCCTCCCCCAAACTCATAACCTCAGCCTACTCATGAGAAACAGATGTGGCAAATATCAACTGGGCACATTCTACAAAACATATGACCAGAAATCCTCAAAATTGTCAAGCTCATCAGAAATAAGGAAAGTTGGAGAAACTGCCACAGCCATGAGGAATCGAAGGAGATATGATAACTAAATGTAATACAGTATCCTGAATGGGATCTTGGAATATAAAAGGACGTTACATATGTACCAAGAAAATCTCAACAAAGTGTAGCCTTTAGTTAATATTAGGGGTATTTCTGAGTCCCCTCTTCAGTCACCCTCAGCCTTGTCCCTTGAAAACATCACATTTTCTGTAACTGAGGATTTTGAAAAGCAATTGCAGATTTACCGATTTTCCATATCTAAATTTTTTTTTATGTTCTTATATGGGTGAACATATGTTAATATGATATTTTAGGGAGAATCCAAAAATAACTTCATAACTGAAAGAAACTAAACTCAAAAATATAATTTTCCCTACTATGTTCTTAAGATTCAAGATGCATATCTCTTTCTAAGAAAAGTTATTCTCTGAAATAACACCCCCTCCCCCCCAAAAAAAATTATGGCTTTAGCGAATTAAATAAAAATTAAATTCTCCAAGGTATTATATAAAGAAAAAAAAGATGAATTCAGTTGGTTTCAAGTTTTAACCAACTTAGTTAACTCTCAGAGTTTTATGGGTTTTTTGTTTTGTTTTGTTTTATGTAGCTTTTATAATCGATTACAAAGCCAAAAGCAAAATTAATTTTGAAGCTTTGTTAACTTGTGATTTAATAACTTAATGCTGTCACATGTACATAAAGCAGACTCAGAGGCTGATGTGTACTTCCATATCAGAGAAGTGGTAAACTCCAACAACATGAGTATAAGCGTAGACTAGAAATGAAACTTGTTTTGATTTGAAGCAACCTAGGTTTAGTAGTATTATGTTGTGGTTGAGATTATAGGAGTTTTACATGGAGAGTTGGAGTCAAAATCAATTTGCATTATATTTCCCCCACCTCCTTTGTGGTTCTAACTTCACCTAAGTAAAATGCTTAAAGGTAGAGAGGAAAAGTGGTTTTCAATTATTGCTGTGTCTCAGTACCCTTTACTTTTTCTTTTTTTTTTTAAACCGAGACAGAGAGAAGGGGGCAAGCCCAGAACAGTCTCCATAGTTGTACCTCATCTGTTTTTGACATGGTTTTGTTCCATGAAATTGGGTGAGGGTTGTGCAGGGTGAGAACTGGGCTGGGGGCCTCCTGCATGGAAAACACACACCAGTTCAGCATATGGGTCTGCACGGGCCAGGGTGGGGATTTGATTCTCGGTCCTCAGGGCTGCAAAGTGAGCATTTAACCTGCTGAACCATCCTAGCTTTCTCTCTTTTTACTTTTTAATACAATATAAATACTTTCTAAGACATATGTAATCTAATTAAAGCTTGAGTAGGCCTTAGTATTCATTTTTTTTAACAAATAAACTTTATTTTTTAGAGCAGTTTTAGGTTCACAGCAAACTGAGCAGAAAGTAGAGTTTCCATACGGCCTCTGACCCCCAGACATGCACAATCTTTCTCATTATCAACATCTGGCATCAAAGTTGTGCATTTGTTACAATTGATGAATTTAGATTGACAGATCAATATCAACCAAAGTCCATAATTTACACTAAGGACGACTCTTGGTGTTGTACATTTTATGGATTTGACAAATTATATAATGATATGAACCCATGATTATAGTATCATACAGAGTAGTTCCACTATCCTAAAAATCTTCTGTCTTCTGACTATTCATTCCTCTCTCACCTCTAACTCTTGGCAACTACTGATCATTTTACTGTCTCCATAGTTTTGCCTTTTCCAGAAAGTGGGAATCATAAAATAAAAAGTAAGTCTTTTTAGATTGGCTTCTTTCATTTAGTTATATGGATTTGTTTCCTTCTTGATAGGATAATTGTTTGAAAATATTTTAAGAAAAAAATATGTAATATGAGAGAAGAAGGTAAAGGAATGCAGTTTACAATGTTTACCCAAGACTGCTTCCAGTTAGTAATAGAACCTGCAAAGTGACCCTTCCTTGCTACTTTAAACACAGGTCACAGAACAAGAGTCATAGTGTAGTAACATGAAGCTTGAAGGAAGTTCAGTTCACACATCATGTGTGTTTACTTGGCCTATATATCCAAGTAAAACAGACTGTGTTAACTTTGAAAATAGCAGCTTGTACATAAATCAAACTTTGCCATGAAATCTACTCCTATTCTCTTCCCTAATTTTATTAGTGGCATCACCAATATCAGACACCTGATAATCACCTTTGACTCCTTTGCTTTATCTCCTTTCATATCATACGGTTACAAAATTCTGCCTCTTCTCCTTATTACCTCTTATATAGCATATCATATTCTCTGTAGCCTGCTTCTCTCCTTGTTCAATTTCTCATCCTTTCTTGTCTTACTGAGGACATAGTAATAATACCTTAGCTGTTCTTTCTCTCTGCAATTCATTTCCCCTTTCCATCTTTGACATTGTTTCTAAAGTTTACTAGCTAAAAATAAAAGCCAATGTTGTCAGTGAATTGAAGAAATTACTTCATATATTTAGCATGATATACATTGTCCCTGATGGTTTGACTTTTTGCCCTTCATTGTTTTGTACACAACATTCACTACAGCTAACTGAAGTTCTTAAGATATTTGAGGATCTTTTCATCCTTCTATCTTTGCAGTGTTAACTTTGTTTCCCTTCTATACTTATTAAATTCTTATTTATAAAAATACATTTGTTCAGTACCTACTGAAAACTTTGTGCCAACAATTGTTCTCACTCTGGGGCTATCAATACAGAACAAAATAGACAGTTTGAGATTGAAAAACATCAAACTTATGATGCTTACTTTCTAGTATGGAAGACAGAATAATAGAGGTAAATAATAAACAAATAATAGAGGTAAAATAATCATATAATTATGTAGTTTTGTATATGCTTAAAAGGAAAGTTGCTGCATCCTGTGAGATAATATCTGTGGGCATCTGATAGTTTATATTTGATTGGATGGTCAGGGGAAAGTTAATTATTAATTGAGCTTATAATCAATTGATAAGAAGAAGGTAGCCATGAAGAATTTAGGAACAAATCATCCAGTCAGGCAGAAATGTAGAGAGAACAGCAATACATAGGCCCTAATGCACAAGGGGCTCTAACTAAGCTAGTAACTGATGGTAGGCTGGTGTGTCTGTGTGTAGTAACACAGACAGTGGCATAGGATGAGGCTGTAAAGAAAACTAAGCTATATCACACAAAACTGCATGGTTCATAATAGGGAACTGACATTTATTCCAAGTGCAGATGGAAGCCATTGGAGGTTCATAGGGACTGTATGATCTGCTTTATATATTAGTGGATATTCCAATTCCTATATGTGGAATGAATAAAAATGAGGAATCAGTTTGAAAGTAATTCAAAGTTGTCTAAGGGAGAAAAGGAAATGGCTGGAACTAAACTAGTAGCTGCAAAGATAGAAATATATACATATAAAATATATTACAAAAGTAAGTGCTAAAACTTCTATGATGCCATAAATATAAGAAATAATAAAGGAAGTATGTGGTAGTAAAAGAAGACATAAATAAAAGTAACTGTGAATTTGGGGGATGGTGTAAATAAGTAGACTAAACCACTGTTTACTAAATTAAGGAAGAATGGGAAGAATCAGATTGAGGTCTAATCAAGAGTTTTGTTCTGGATAATTTGACTGTGAATTTCCCTTAAGTTATTCAACTTCAAATTATAAAAGGGACAGTTAGCTATGTAACTTTGATTCTCTCAAGTGAGGTCTTCATTAGAGAAGTGAAATTGTAAGTTACCAGCATGTAGCTATTATTAAAGCTACAGAAATAGAATCATCTCCCAGGTAGAGAACGTAAATAGACACAGAAGGAGGTCATGACTGTACTTTGAAAAACTCCAACAGGTATAATTTAGGAAAAGAAGATAAAGCCAGCAAATGACCATCCTGGGAACTTGGAGGCAGATGGGAAGAGTGTAATATGAGAGAAAAGGCAATTTCTAGCAAGAGCAAAAGGCCAAACTATTATATATTCCCAAGAGTCAAGAATGATGACAACCAAGTAATGTCCTTTGAATTTGGCAATGTGGTATGGAAGTCATCAGAATAAACAGAAACGAGAAATAGTTTGTGTACTACTAGAGGCTGTGAGCCCCCAGTAGACTCACTGAAACTTAAGCTAACCTGAATTGTGTTAAAGAACAGATAAAAAGTTGTTGAACATGTTAAAGAAGTTGTTAAGTAGAGTTAAGATATATAAATATTTTTTAAGAGATTTTTTTTTTCAGGAGAAAGAAAGATGGTATGGACTAGAGCTGATAGAGTATGCTAATGGTAATACTCCATTAGAAAGATGAATTTGAAAATTCTGGGGAACATTTTAATATCTCTTGGGCCATTTTCAGGGAATAGAGTCTAGAGTAAAAGTGCATGGTCTAGGCCTGTTTTTTGTTTTTTGTTAGATAAAGGGATATTTTCTCTTGGAAAAAGAAACAGGTTGACTTGTAATAGAAAAGATGAAGAAATTTCTCTTAGAAGTATGAGGCTATCAGCCCCAAGGTTGGCTAAGAAAAGGCAATGTTCAAGGCTGTGAAACATCCTTTTCATTGTGAATAAAATTGTTGAAGTTGTTTGGGGTGAAGTCCCTGAAGGTTCAAGAGGTTTGAGGGGATAAATATAACCTATTCATGTTGGAGCATGGGAAGGTAAATGCTTATGAAGAAAATATAGGTGGTCTCTAGTTGATAGTGTTTGCCTGCACGTCATTTATGATAATAAATTCAAAGTGAAGTCAATCATCTCTGTTCCTACATATTTTTTCCCCTCTAGAAACATTTAAAGGCTAAAGCATGGAGGCCCAGAGAGGGTAAATAATTGATTTCAGAAATAGTTTAATTTTTGTTATATAATTATGACACAATTAGAAGAACACAGAGCACTAAGATTATTTTCAATGTGATCCATTTTAACACATCACAGAATTCTAAGCTGAACAAGGAAAAAAGAGGAGGAAGCTAATGATTAGTGAAAATAGAAAGTTGAGTTGAAAGTCATGGATAATCTGAAACCTACAATGTGAGGAATACTAGAGAAAGTGAAATAGAATAAAAGGTCAGAGAACAGGATGAACAACTTGGGATCATAGATGAGCTATAATATCTGGTAGCAGGTTTACTGGGTATGATGATAATGGGATTAAGTTATTATGGAAGAGTAGGTAATGTCACTCCCTATTATTAATTCTCTTTTCCTTCCTTTTGATAATAAAATAAAACTCCCGCAATTCTTCAGAAATGTGGCAGCCCAGATAGAAACTTGTTTCTCTGCCTCTCTTCTATCTTATTTTAGTCTTGAGAATTTGTACAGGGAGTCTGAATAGAATTTATGTGGAAAATTTCAGTGTAACACCTTGTAAAATAAAATTGTCCTCTACTTTCAGTGTGGATTAGTATGGGAACAAGGTGCTAGTAAATATGCTTTGCCCGTGATGAGTAGGGGCAAGACGTGGGGGATGGGGGAACAAAATTTAAAGAAATTGGAGTGCACATTTGATTTGTGAAACTGAGTTGTAGTGTCAGCTGTAACTGTTAATGTGGGGAGAAAAATAATAAGCTTCTGTCTTCTTTGCACTGTAATGCGGTATGGAGGAATGAGGTAGCTTACTCCTTCAGGCTTTATGTTTTGCTGTAGAAGTGGCATCTGGAGTCAGCCTCCCCATTGGACCTTGCCTGGTAAACTCAGCTCAAAAATCCTCTCCCAACCCTACCCATTGCAAAACCAATTAAATGGCTACATCTTCCTTGCTGTTGTCGCCCCTCCAACATCACAGGTATTAGGAGTAGTAATTACACGTTCACTTGTTTGTACAGTGATGCTGCGGTGCCATTTGAAGGCAGAGACTGTGTCTGCTTTTCATTTTGGTAACCTCAATGTCTAGTAAATGAATTGAGTCATTTACTATTTTTTGAGTACCAAAAATAAAATTGAGCTAATGGTTGGAAGAAACATGAATGAGACACTTTCTATCCTCACAGACGTTACAGTGCAACCACAAAACCATAAGAAGGGCAGACTCCAAAGTGATGGTTAGGACTAGCTCAGAAAAAGGCTTATAATTCTGCATGGTAGAAAAGAGAAGCAGATATTAATTCTGAGGAATCCTGATATTCAAACTCACAGAACCAGTTGCCTAATGTTAACTATATTTGAAGTTCACATGCAATATGTCCTGCCTACTCCAGTAGCCCCTGTTATGAATGACATTTTCACCATCCAATTGTCTGTAAAAATAATTTGGCAATCGTCCTGGATTCCTCCAACTCTCTCATCTGTAGCCATACAATTGATTACTGGGTTATTTGAATAATGCCTTACATATATTTTATAAATGTGTCATTTTACTCCCTATCCCTAATAATGCTCGCTTAGTTCAGGCCCCTAATCTTTCTCTTGCAGATTATTTCACTTTACTACTCTTTTGTTGTCATATTTAACTTTGAAAGAGATAAATTTGTAAAAGGAAACATGGGGTCTGTCAGTGATAAAGTTTAGGATTTTCAGTAGACAAAAGGAACACTATTGATTTTGACAATGAGGGTAAGGAGTTACATTCCCATTTAAGAGACACGTATATATGCTGCTGTAGCTAGGGAGTGCAGGTTATGTTGTAGCACTGTTCAGAAAAGGGTGTGTTATGTGGCAAGATGTTGGAAGGAAAAATGTAACATTCAGTCATCACTCACTCTAAGTTGTTATTTTACTAGCATAACATGCAACAACTTGTTTTAATAATGTGTTTTTCATGGTGTCAAACAGTCTCTGCTGGCATATCCTTCTGCACTCCAAAAATACAAAAGGATTTTATATTGAGTGAATCATGAATATTTGGTTATAAAATAATTTCTGGTATGCAGGGTGTGACCATGAGTTGATCTCATCCCCTAAAAGTCTTAGCCTACCCCCTTCCACATTATGTATATGGGTGGAAATCTGTTTATGCACTCTTATTTATAGATTATCTTGCTTCATTTAATATATTTACATTACATTTACC
>PVKE010014196.1:0-35350 GCA_004027555.1 Craseonycteris thonglongyai | reverse complement strand
GAAATAAGTCAGAATGAAAGAATCAGGAAACATATGACCTCACTTATAGGTGGAATATAAAACTGAAAGTTACAAAGACACAGAGACCTATGGACACACCCAATAACTTGGTGATTGAATGAGGGAAGGGGAGGAGGGGGGAGGGAGAGAGGGAGGGGAGGGGGGAGAGGGCACCAGCATTATGGACACACTCAATGGTTTGGTGGTTACCTGGAGAGGACGGAGGAGGGGGAGGGAGATTTGTGGGTGGAGGGGGGAGTGGGCACCAGATATATGGGGTTGGAAGGGGACCTGATTCTGGGAGCTGGGCACATAATGCGATGCATGGGTGATGTGATGTGGAGTTGTACATTGGGAAATTGTCTGATTGTTACCAACCAATGTCACCCCATTAAATTTAACAATGAAATATAATAATATTTTTAAAAAAAGAAAAGCTATTTAATCTATCTGTGTTTCTGTTTAGCTCATTGGCAAATAAAATAATAATAAACAATTATGAAATAAGGTCATTTTGAAAATAAAGTTGATAGTACACACAAAACAACAATATTTAGCAGAGAAAATGCTTAAAAATCATTAGGACAAAATAATTCAATAGTGCATTTTTAACAGCAGGTTTCTAAATGGGGTACTGTGAATATTTGTTTAATAAAAGATCTAGTGTTCCTACAGACATTTTTTCACAGAGAGAAAAATGGAAGAAAATTAAAGGCCACAAGAAAGAAGATGCAAAGGATAAAGTACAGGAGAAACTATTGCTTTCTAAAGGAATATAAGGAAAAAAATATGAGTCTTTGTCAGGTGCTATCTTGCTTGAATATTTAATAAATTCATTCTTAATGCCTTGACATCTTGTTGTTGTCCCCCACATTTTATGTCATAATCTCAAATATCATTAAAAATTAACACATTCACAGTTTTTATTTTCAATTCTCCCTTCCTCTTCTCTCCATTCTGAATTTGACAATGGAGCTCAACCTCTGCTTTAATCTGTTCCTTTTGTTATAGATAGTATGACATATTGATTTCTCCCCTTTATCTATTTCTTTTTTCACTCTTTGTTCTCTATCGATGGTTTTTCTTCTTCCTTCTGTCCCCTCCGTTGGACATTCTTAAAGTATTTTACATTAGATAAATGAGGGCGCCAAGCAAGCAGTGGCCAGCCTCAGTGTTACCTGCGCCTTTTGTGGAGTGTCCCTAGGCTCAGAACTGGCATGAAGTCCGCATCTGCACTAATCCGGTGAACATCACTTGCCTCACCACCATCACTCCTTAAGATTATGCCTCACCCAACTTGCTTACTACCTCAGGAGGCTTGTTCAGAAGCTGAGCCTCACAGATAGCCAGCAGGTGGTGGCAGTTACCATAGAGTCCTGGGCCTTTTCAAGAACTACCCTAGCCCTAGAACTGGTGGCAGCTGGCCTTGGTTCACAGTGGGAACTCTCCCAGGTGCCTCCAGGTCCAGCATGGGCAACAGACATTTGCAGATTGTCTTGTAGCTCCTACCGGATAGCCCTGGGCTGATCACAGGCAGCTGCTGATTTGGACCTCCATGGAAACCACCTCTAAGAGGTTCCAGAACCAACATACCAGATGGCTTGCTTCAGACCACAACAGAGCACCATACAGTTAGCCCTACAAGCAGCACATCCAGAGATCACTGGGATGGAGTCTTGTTCCATGGGGTCAGTCCATGCACAGCTGCTTATATACTGTGGTTGTGGTCAATCCTCATAACCAGTAATCTTGAGGGTCAATACCATCTACTGACATGCCAATAGTAATCGAGCTCAATCAAGGTGACCAGGGAGACTGTGCCACTGAGCCTTACAGAACATCTACTATATAAGGCCACCCTGACAAAACTGTGACATGAGGCAGACCAACCTAATACATAGAGAGGCAGCCAAAATGAGGAAACAAACAAACAAACAAAAACAAACAAACAAAATACATGTTCCAAATGAAAGAGCAGGAGGAAACCCCAGAAAAAGAACTAAATGAAATAGAGGCAAGCAATCTACCAGATACAGATTTTAAAACCAAAGAGATTTACACCAAGACACATTACAATTAAAAAGTCAAAACTTTCAGATAAAGAATCTTAAAAGCAGTAAAACAGTTTATTACATGCAAGGGAAGGTCTATAAGACTATCAGGGGGGAGGGGGGAGGGGGAAGTGGGCACCAGATATATCAGGTTGGAGGGGGACCTGATTCTGGGAGCTGGGCACATAATGCGATGCATGGGTGATGTGATGTAGAGTTGTACACTGGGAAACTGTCTGATTGTTACCAACCAATGTCACCCCATTAAATTTAACAATAAAATATAATAATATTAAAAAAAAAAAAAAAAAGACTATCAGCAGATTTTTAAGCAGAAACTTTGTAGTCCAGATGGGAGTGGTACACTATATGCAAACTACTGAAAAAATTGAAATAAAACTTCCAACCAAAAAATACTCTGTTTGGCAAATTTATCATTCAAAACTGAAAGAGATTAAGTAATTTTAGACAAGTGAAAGCTAAAGGAGTTCATCACCACTAAGTCAATCTCATAAATGATGTTAAAGGGATTTTTTTAAGCTTAAAAGAAAGAACACTAATCAGTAACAAGAAAAAAATGAGAGTATAGATCTTATTGGTTAAGGTAAATATATAATAAAGGTAGTGAATTAATCACTTATAAAGGTTAAAAGACAAAAATAACCATAACTACACTAAGGCACACACACACACATACAAATTATATAAAATGTGACGGCAAAAACATAAAAAATCAAAAGTGGGTTAATGTAGCATTCTAGAATGTATTCAAACAATTTCTAGTAACTGAAAATAGACTGTTGCATGTACAGGCCATTATCTGTGATCCCCATGGTAACCATAAAGAAAAAAAAATAGCAGATATACAAACGATAATGAGAAAGAATCGAAGCATAATTCTAAAACAGTCATCAAATTGCAAGGGAAGAGAGCAGAGAAAAAGAAAGGAACAGAGAAATTACAAAATAGCCAGAAAACAAACTGACAATAAGTACATACCTATCAATAATTACTTTAAATGAAAGTGGACAAAATTCTCCAATCAAGAGACGTGGAGTGACGGAATGACTAACAAAAGAAAAAGACCGATCTATATGCTACCTATAGGACTTACCTCAAACGTAAAGATATACAAGACTAAAAATAAAGAGTAGAAAACAATGTTTCACGCAATGGAAACAAAAGAAAGCTAGGGTAGCTATACTTATAGCACACAAAATAGCCTTTAAAACAAAGATTGTAATAAAAGACTATGAAGAGCACTATGTCGTCGTAATGATAAAGAGTTTAATCCAACAAGAGGGCATACCATTTGTACATATTTATGCACCGAACAGAGGAGCACCTAAATATTAACATATCTAAATGGAAAAAAAAATTAATAGCAATACAACAATAGTAGGAGACTATAATACTCTACTTACAATAGTGGATAGATCATCTAGATAGAAAACCAATTAAGATATCATAAGCTCTAAATGATCCCTACTATTTTTACTTAAGTGTGCACAAAATATTCCATCCAAAAGCAGCAAAATACACTTTTTCCCATGAGCACATGGAACAGTTCCAAGATAGACCATATGTTAAACCACAAAACAAGTCTCAATAAATTTAAGAATATTAAAATTATATCAAGCATCTTTTCGGACCACAATGATATGAAACTAGAAATTACAAGAAAAAAACTGAAAAAACTACAAATATGTGGAGGTTAAACAAATTACTGAACAACCAATGGGTCAATGAAGAAATCTACCAGAAAATATAAAATATTGTATTAGTTTCAGGTGTACAATATAGTGACTCAACATTTATATACCTTACCACGTAATCACTAAATCTAGTATTCATCTGTCATTGTGCAAACTTATCACAATATTATTGACAACATTCTGCTTCACCTTTTTCATCCATCCCCTTACACTCCTCCCCTCTGACAACCACCAGTTTGAAATTTGTTTCTATGAGTACATTTTTGTTTTATTTGTTTATTTCTTTTGGATGTTTAGTATCCACATACAAGTGAAACCATATATTATTCATCTTTCTTCATCTGATTTATTTCACTTAGTATAATACCCTCTAGGTCCATTCATCTACCAGTAAATATCTAAGTTTCTGTCCATTGTAGATAATGCTGCAACAAACATGGAGCTACATCTATTTTTTCAAATTAGTGTTTTCATTTTCTTGAGATAAATACCAAGAATGGGATTGCTGGGTTTTATGGTAGACCTATTTTTAGTTTGTTTTTTTAAGATTTATTTTATGTTTTTGACAGAGAAAGAAGGGGGAGGGCTCAGAGCAGTCTCCATAGTTGTATGTCATTAATTTTTCAACATTGTTTCATTCCACACAGGTGGTAGTGGAGCCAAGTGTAGGATAAGAACCTGGTCAGGGACCTCCACCATGGGAGGCAAACCCTCGGGAGCTGTGGGTTGAACTGGGGGCATCCTGCATGGAAGCTCGCCTCAGCAGGAACTGAACTGCTCCTCCCCCACATGGGAAGCACACCACAGTTCAGCATATAGGTCCACACTGGCCAGGGCCAGAACTCGATCCTCAAACCTAAGGGCTGCAAAATGAGTGCTCAACCCGCTAGCCATCCCATGATCCCTTATTTTTAGTTTAGTTTTTTTTTTTTTTTTTAAGGAGTCTCAATACTGTTTTTCATAGTGGCTGTACCAATTTGCAGTCCTACCAACAGTGCAAAATGGTTTCCTTCTTTCCACATCCTCACCTGTTATTTGTTGTCTTATTGATAACAGCCATTCTGACAGTTCAGAGCTCATGGTGGTTTTGATTTGCATTACCGTGATGATTAGTGATGGTCAGCCTCTTTTTATATGTCTGTTGGCTATTTGTATGACTTGTCATGTCATATGCCCAGTTTTTGATCTGATTGTTTACTTTTGATTATTGAGTTGTATGAGTTTCTTAGACATTTTAAATATTAACTCCTTCTCATATATATCATTTGTAAACACATTCTCCCATTTAGTTGGGGGAATAAGCTTTTTCATTTTGTTGATTTCCTTCACTGTGCAACAATTCTTTTAACTTGATGAAGTTTAATTAGTTTTTTTGGTGGTTGTTTTGTTGTTGTTGCTGTTGTTGTTGTTGTTTGATTTCTTTTCTCAAGGGGCACAAATCCAAAAAGATACTACTAAGAATGCTGTCAAATAATTTATTACCTAGGGTTTCTTCTGTAAGTTTTACAATTTCAGGTTTCACATTTAAGTCTTTAATCCATTTTGAGTTTATTTTTGTATATAATGTAAAAGAGTGATCCAGTTTGTTTGTTTGCTCGTTTGTTTTGGTTTATTTGTTTGCTTGTTTTTGGCATATATCTGTCCAATTTTCTCAACACTACTTTTTAAAGAGATTGTTATTGCTCCACTGTAAATTCTTGCCTCCTTTGTCAAAGTTTAATTGGCCATACAAGCAATAGCTTATTTCTAGGCTCTCTTTTCTTCTGTTCCATTGATCTATATGTCTGTTTTATTTTTTGTTTTGTTTTTTGTTTGTTTTTCAGTAACATACTGATGTGATTATTGTAGCTTTGTAGTCTAGTTAGGCATCAGAGAGTGTGGTACCTACAACTTCATTCTTTCTCAAGATTGCTTTGGCTATTCAGGGTCTTTTGTGATTCCGTATGATTTTCTTCTGTTTCTGAGAAGAATTCTATTGGCAGTTTGATAGAGATTGTATTGAATCTGTAAATTGCTTTAAGGAGTATGCATGCTTTCAGAGTATTAATCCTTATAATCCATGAGCACATTATATACTTTCATTTTACTTTTCTCTTGTTCAAATTCTTTCCTCAATGTCTTATAGTTTTCAGAGTAAAGGTCTTTCACCTCCTTGGTTAAATTTATTTCTAGGTATTTTATTATTTTTGATGCAATTGCTAATGGAATTGTTCTCTTAATTTCTCCTCTGATTATTCATTATTAGCATATAGAAATGTGGTATCTAGCTCTCTTGCACTGAATTATTTTTTTCTTATGCAGTTAGGTTCTTGTATACTATGTATTGAATAATATTTAGGGGAGTATAATTAGAAATACAGCACTAAAATCTACCTTCCTGTAATGTGGCATGCCTTACTCCTAAGAGAAGTAGCATAATATTAAATCATACATTTTGTTTTAAGTTGCCAAATCACTTGAAATCTTTTCCTAATAGACTTAATATGGTTTGGAAAGCATATTTCAGATTTGTCAGAAAAGATTATTATATGTCTGTTCACCACATTGTGTCTAGATGGTCTTTTGGTTTCAATGCTGGGAAGTACCCTTCTTATATTTCAGAATTTAAGAGCTACTGGGAACTGCAACCTCATGCATTTGTAATGAACATGTTATACACTCAGAAAATTATATGGATTAATATAGACTTAAGATATATTTTAATACAAAGGGTTTATGTAAAATAGCATCATGGTGGTCACAGAAGGTTTCACACTCCTGGGATTCTTACACAAATTCGTGTTTCTTACAAACAAACAAAACAGTTCTGCTTTCAGTTTTCTTGCTTCTTAAATTTTCTTTCTTTCATTAAACTTTCATAGACCCTGAATTTTGTATCCTTTTTCCAAACCCTTATATGAGATATGCTAGTATTGTCTATTATGTTTTATTTTCCATACAATAAAGTCTCCACACTTTTTAAAAGTATAGAGGAAATATGGTTCAAGACAATTTATCACAAATCTTTAGGAAATCATGAAAATAGAGAGAGCATCAAGTAATTGCAGTAGCTGAGCTCTCTTTCATGCCTGTAACCTTTCTTCCTTGTGTTTCAGTGGGGGAAATAAAGATAACATACTCAGTCTAACAAACACTAGACTGAGCAGAAGTGAGCAGAGTGTTGAAGATTTGCTATTTGTTTCTCTATTGGAAAAACTTTTACTTTGGACAGGCACTTAGAACAAAATCTATCAAACTGACCAAACACATAAAGAGTTAATCAAAGAGGCCACAAAAAGGAAAAGACAGGGGTACTGTTATTATTTTATGAATGATCCCCGGATTTTAAGAATTGCCATCCAGCTCAGTGGGTTAAGCGCTTGCTTTGAAGCCCCGAGGACCGAGGATCGAATCCCGGCCCCGGCCCGTGCGGACCCACATGCTGAACTGGGGAGTTCCCACAGTTCAGTTCTCTCTCTGTCTCTGTCTCTGTATCTCTCTCTCTTTCTGTAAAAAATAAAGTAAAATGAAAATAAAATATTAAAAAAGAATCTTGTAGAAATCTTAAAAAAAAAAAGAATTGCCATCCAATATTTTTTTTCTCTCCACTTCAGAGATCATTTTAAGATAATTGATTTTTATTATTGTAAAGTAGTAATGATAGCTTCAGAAAAGCATTCAAAAATAAGTTTATGCCCACGTATCATAATTTATCTTTCCCTACTTTTCAAGTTTCCTGCTTATGAACATATGTATTTTTTTTAATGTTTTAAACCCTCTTGGTTTTTTATGTAAATAATTGATATTTACCTCAAAACATTATCTTTGGCCACCAGTAACAGAATTTCATAAATAATTTCAAGTAGAGTTTTAAACACTAACTAATGTATCATGTACCATGTGACTATATTAAGGACAGTATGTGCATATTTGCAAATGTGTGTATATGTTTGTATGTTTGTACAAGTGTGTGTGCATATATGCATATCTTCATATTTGCAAAGAATTTTAGTAACCTCTTATGTCAATACCTCTACCAAATGTACTAATTCCAAATGTACTAATCTATTACTGTAACATAAATGCTAAAAATAACAGCTTTCTTTAGTCAATTACTGACCAATTGACCTACTTCATATTCAGTCTGGTATGGTATTGCTTTTTCTGTTGTTGTTTTTGGTTTTGTTTTGTTTCTTTTTTAGCTCTTAAGAATGTATGATTTTATTTATGTAGCCTAATAACTAAGCTAAATAGATTAGGGCAACTCTGCAGAGAATTTAGTTAAGTAACTGTTCAAAAATGACATTGTATTCTTTTTTTACAGACTGAGCGAAAGGAAGGGGTTCAGCTGTTGATGTTCTAAGTGACCTAGATGGAATTCAGCGCTGAGAAGCCTTCTGGATTACCTCATTAGAGGTCATGCTGGGAGCTTCCAAGTCATTCATAAGTATACAGACCAAAATCAAGCTCTAAATTGCAGAAGGTAATACAAGTAAGAAAGATCAAAGCAAAGTGGGTGTGGAATCCCAGATTGCCTGGGGAGGAAGGTGTGTCATGGGAGAGAGAGAGAAGTGCCCTGGAGAAGTTCCTCCCAACAAGTTAAAGAGGTATTTTATTAAATTATTTGGTCCATGGGTGTTGGCAAACCCTGTGGGCTTCAGGGTATAGTGTAAGAAAGGGCAATGAGAAAGTTGGCTACCTGCAAAACTAGTTAGATCTCTTTTTAGCTGATGTGACTCAAGAACCAACCAGGTTCTGTTGCACTTTCACACTCGCAAGTCAAAGTTACTTGACTCATTTTGTCTAGCTACTCTGGATCTCTGGGGCATATGCCAAGCAACAGTATTTGAATGTGTACTCACCGTTGATATTTTAAGATATTCTAAAAAACACCAAAGCAACAGGACTTCAAATCAATATTCAACTTGATACCTTATTCCAGTGTCTGATACAATGAAGGTTGGCATTATGGAGATGTGAGCTAAGAGATTTTTTCATCAATGCGTGCATGTGAGAATCAATGAGTGGTGGTATAGACATGGTTGAAACATATTATTAAGTAGTTTAACGATGTTAGAGTTTGTATGTGTGTGTGATCATAATTCATATGGCTATTTCAATTAAATTATTCAATTTCAAAGAAAATTATGAGGGTTTTTTTAATACCTATGGGAAGGTAATAGGAGCAAAAAAGTTGAGAAACACGTTTCCTATTAGATATAGGCGTAGAGCTAAGTGTAGTTATTTTCCAGTCTACAAGTGTGTGTTGAGGTGAGCATTGACTGTTGTAGTGTATGAAGCTGGTAGCTGACAGTCATATTGAGGAAGGCTGAACCACACTCATCTCTTGGTCACGCTTCTTAAATCAGCTTAGTCGCCAGTACAGTGTTGTTGCAAACTATCACACTGCTTCTTATTTCACATACTGAATGAATATTTTCACATATATGTTTTCTTATGGTTAATCATAATTTTAAATAAGTTCTGTTTTTTTAAATTATAGTTGACCTTATGTTAGTTTCAGGTATACATCATAGTGATTAGAGATTTATATAATTTACCAAGTGATCCCCCTGATTAGTCTAGCGCCCACCTGGAATTATATATAGTTATTACACTGTTTTTAGTGCAGAATTATAACTATTAAAGTCATCTTGGGTACCCACCATGCAGATTACTTCATACTCAGAGCTACTATAAACAGCACTCCTAAGCTTTGCCCTCATGGAGCTCATTAAAGAAACCTGAACATGATGGAATTAAAGATTGAAACCTACACAGGTATAAGTACAGTATAATAGCTTTGGCCCCATGCAAAGTATGTAACAAACCTGATGCTGGAAGATAATATATTGTTGAAATATATACATACTTTTAGACTTATGTGTAGGTAATAAGTGAAGAAGATAAAAGTGGAAACACAGAGAACTGCTTTGACATATAGAAAGGGGCATCAACAGGTTTTGCAAAAGGCTTTCAAGACACATTTTAAAAAATTATATATATATATATATATATATATATATATATATTAGCTCTGAAAGTCATGTTACACATATTTATAAAATACAAAAATAATTTTAGGCCATATGTTATGGTTAACAAAATGCTCTATTAGACTTCAGATTAAAGATGTTGATGTCACTTTAGTTTTTGTGAGAGACTTCAGAGATAACTTTGACAAGTTAAGGGATGATAGTACGAATTAATAACAAATTATTACAGATTTTGTGGCATATAATTAGTAGTCTTTTCAAAACTTGTGATCTAAACTTTATATTTGTGAGTTACAGATAACTCACTTTTTTTATTTCAAAAATCATTTCAGAATAGTTACTTTAAGAATTCTTTAGCAATAGAATCAGTAGTTAAAATTCATATCCTCTGTATCACACTCAGAGGTAGAGATTGATTTAAGGCTAAACATCCAAAATTTCAAGTCATGTTCCTTCAATATACATCTGTGCACCAAATGAAAATAAAAGTATTTCATTATATAGTATAAATGAAGGATTTATTCTTGATAGTTTCTTTTTCTGTTCACATTTAAATAAATAACATGGAACTAACGTAGGAAGAAAGTTCTAGTATGGCAGCGTCTTGATTATAATCACCAAAAGCAATGATCTATATTTCTAAAAACAAGGATAGTCATTACTTCTTCAGCTAGTAAATAAAATATTTTAAATTTTTATATTAAAAATAAGCATTCCTACATGAGCATGTGTCTTTCCCAATGAACCTTGTCATACTCTATGTATTAACCAGCCTTGCTCTTAAGTAGGGAAATTGTAAAATTTCCACATAATCTTATATTTAACATGATTTCAATAACAGAAAAAGAATGTTGATATAGCTTAATCTAGCAAGTGTTGAAATAAACCCTCCAGAAGAGAACAGTTGTAAAGTATAAAATAATTTAAAAATTGTATTGAGAAAAGAAAGAAAACATGTCCTCTGTTTTGGAATTTAAGATGGCAAATGACTTATTAAAGTTGTTTTTTTTGTTTTTTTTTTGGAAAAATTATAGATTTATAGGACTTTACAAAGATAGTAGTGAGGAATATTAATATTATGTATCCTTCACATCTTTTCCCCAATGGATGCATGTTATATAATTATACTATAATTAAAGAAAAAGAAAACAAAATTAATACAACATGTGTGTGTAGTTCTATGACATTTTATCATGTATAGATTCATGTAATGACCACCATAATCAAGATAGAGAACAATGTCACCACCACAAAGATTTCTTCCATCTTGCTGCCCTTTTATAGTGTTCCCCTGCCACCATCCATAATCTCCAGCAACCACTAATGTGTTCTCCATCTCTATAATTTTGTCATCTCATGATGCTATATAAATGGAATCAGACAGTATGTGATTTTTGAAGATTGTCTTTTTTTTTTTTCCCCACTCAGCATGATGCCTTTGAGATTCACCCAGGTTTTTGCATTGTGAATAGTTCTTTCTTTTTTAGTAAAATAAATGTTTAGTTCTGCCAGTCTTGAGTGGTATGATAAGTGTGTATTTAGTTTTTCAGATAACTAAATTGTTTTTCAGAGTGCCTATACCATTTTATATTCTCTCCAGCAATGTGTAAGAGCTCATGTCTCAGCATCCCTGTGTGCATTTGGTATTATCACTTCAGCTGTTCTAATATGTGTGTGGTGACTTCTCACCACAGTCTTAAATTGAATTTCCTTAATGCTAATAATTTTTAATACATTTTCATGCATTTATTGTGATCTGTATATCTCCACAAAGAGACCGTGTTTATTTATTTTAAATACATTCATAGGATACCAATTAATATCACAAGTTACCAAGAAATTTCTTAAAGTAGTAAGTGTATTTCTTATTTGAATATGTTAATTACCTTTAGAGGGTCCTTGGTGGCATAACGCCGGGAATTGTACAGAATAAAATTATATATACGATTCTGTAATTAATAACCATTAATGGGTTTAAGAAACACTTTCAAAATAGCACAAAATTACAAATAATATAAAATCCTCAAACAAGATAAAATAAAAAGTTCAAATTCTTAATGTATTCCAAAAAAATTAAAATAATAAGAACACTTATAATTATAAGAGAATACAAACAATAGGCTTATAATGTTTTGTCTTAAAAAAAGCATTTTACAGAGAAGAATATAATATAATGAATATACTTATAATAGAAGATGAGAAAAGATTATTTAATCTAATTATACTTCTAGACAAGATTGTTCAAGTAGCTTTATCATTTTTACACTTTTTATTAGCAGCACAAGGAAAGCTTTTAAAAAGTCTTGACACGGAATGAAAAAAGCAAGCTTATCACAAGGAAACAAAATGTTGCCATCATAGCTATTGAAACTATATTTTGAAAGTAGTTGACAATTCTGAATAATGAAATTAACTTAAATGAAATTATTCATTTCAGCAATATTTACTAAGTGCTCACTATATATATCTTTATTAAGGAAGTACTGTATAAGACTTTTGGGATACATGCAAAATAAAATATATTCCATGATTTTAAGAAACTTAAAATATAGTAGAAAGAAACTGAATTATAAGTGTGCTAACACATCTCTGAAATTTTTAAAGAAAAAGAATGATATGGTCCAGAATGGTAACTTAGTGAATTTATAACAAAATTATTCTGAATATTTTTTTGATATTGTCACTTACATGATACTTCAATTTCTGCTTAATTTTTATTTAGAAATTGTTTTAAATTCATGAAAAAATTGTGACAAAGATGAAAAGAGATGGTAGATGAAACAGCATTCCATACCTCATAGTTGTGAATTAGATGTTGTGTTCATTTTGCTCTATCCATTTCTCCAAAAAATTGTATTGGTCTGCCTAATGAAAATGCTATGTGTATCTGTTGTGTCATGCAAATATCTACATATTTCAATTACTTAATAATTAAGTACTATACATATAGTAGATGGTATATGTGGGCTAATATAATGGCATATGTGCAATAATATTCTAACATTAGCATTTACATCATAGAATACTGATAGTCATTTCCTATAAATTTGATATGTTTCTTGGACTGAAAACTCAAAGAAAGGAAAAGTACATGCATAAACTAATAATGTTCCCTATAGACCTGGAAAGATATTTACAGGGAGAGAATGGAAATAAGTATTCCTAATTCTACTCAGGACTGAATATAAAGACATGAAATTTTAAAAAGAATGTTATTTGGATAGGTTTCTTGAGTGTATTGTATTTGAAAGAGATAAAGTGTGTTAAAAATATCCACCTCTCTGAAAAATATCTGAAATAGAATTTTTCCTTTTAAAGGTCTAATAAGCCAGGAAAATGAACTGGATTCCTTCTTAAGGTCATTCTAATCTCTAAGAAATCTTGATCTCCTGTCCTGTAAGAACACAGTTTTCCCTCTGCGACCCCCGCCCTGATTATATGAGCTAATTGGCATTCTGTGACTGCTTTCTTAATTGCTAATACCATAATAAACAGTGCCATCTACTGACTAAATTATATTAACTAAATCTCAGAAGTAATAAATGCTTCTGTGATTATAAATCTTACTGTGATGTTTGTTATATATGTTTACATTAGTCCACATTATATATACTGACTTAAAGATACAGGAAATGTAGGTGCCATCTATTTTGATCTTGGTGTTTTTTACAAATGAGAAGTTTGAGATCCAAGAAGATCAATCAATTTGCCCTCAATTTTGACATAGTATTTTAAAGTGAGCACCATTTTGAACTGAACCCTGGGAATAGAAGGAAATTTAACACTTTGAAGATGAAAATCAATCTGCAAAGTTGTCCATCCATTGGGGAAAAGTCTGACAGATATGATTAATGACATATGTATGAAATCATTATAGCAAGGCAAGTTGGGAAACTGCTGATGTCAAATTTTGGGAAAAGGAAATGCTCACATGAAGGTTTAGGTAAAAATATGAAAGAGGAAATACTTAAGGGTATTTTGTTTTTCTCTTCTTAAAAAAAAGGGTCGTAAATGATGATTGTTCTCACAAAAATGTGGTTATATATAATAAACTCATTTTACTTTAAGATATAATCCACTGATATCAACTTAAAGCTTGAGAACTAAAATAAATATAGCCATATTATATATAATCTTAAGATTTGTGACAATTAGGCTGAGCAAAATAGTCAACTCAATGAAAATGCCCACCCCCTTTTTCATTATTAAGGTTGTGCGCAAGACATAAGTTACTTCTCTATTAAGTCACATCTAAATATTATATTCAAATGAGCTCATAGGTATATCCTTTGCAGCATTTTAGTGCAATGTCTTATTCAAGCAAGAGACTTAAGAAATGGAACATTGGTAAAATGATATTTTATCTTCTCCTTTAAGGTAGTAAGTTATCAAACTGTTAATTACAATAGACCCAACTATTCTGCTATTCTTATTATTGTTTTTAGACTCATAAAATTTATATAAAACATATGTGAGAATTGGAGAATATATACCAAATCAAATAACTTAATGCTAACCAAAAGCAAAATTGATGACATTAGAAAAGTTTTCAATCATAATACTCACATTTTATCCTGATAGCTCTCCACTTTTAAACTTAGCAAAAACTAAAAACACTGACCAGGTTCGACTTTAATTTAAAACCATGTGGACATAATCAGGTTTTAGAATGTGGCTGTCTTCCTTTGCTACCCATACCTCCAAAACTTTTCCATGAGTCACACTAGAGTCTTCTAAGAAATCAGGACCTACCAGAACTAAGATGCCAAAGGTAAAAACAAAACTAAAGCCCTAGAGAAAATGCTTTCAGAAGGATCACACTGCCCCCAAAGGATGTACATGGCATTGAAAATGATTTGGGGACTAAAGACAGGGACCCGTGCTGAGGGCATATTTCAAGTCTCCACAAAGATGTCACTTTGGCCCAGGATCAAAGTAGAATCCAGAAGTGCTGACTACGGGAACTGGAGCACATTTCAAAACCGCACAGTCATTCAACAGAACACACAGATATTTGTTCTCCGTACATGTATATTGGGGTTTGGATAGGATTTCAAAGTATTTCACACTCAGCATCTTCTCTTTCCAGAATCATTTGATGACCCCTTCTCTTTCCATTATTTGATCAGAAGACTTGGAGAGTGTGACTCTTTCTACTTCATTTTTTTATTCATCACAGTATTAAGTTTTATGCTCTACTTGCCATCTATGGTGTTGCATTTATGTTCTGTGCCTTTTTTTTTTTTTTTTACTTCATATTGGCATAAGTTTTAGACCCATTTAAATAATATTCACTTGCAGATGACAGATGAAATCAAAATAATACAGTATGAATATGTTCTTCTTTCTTGTTATCTATTATGGTAAAATTCTCCAATCCTCAGTCATCTAAAACTATATGACATTTATGATATGATTAACTAATATTTATGGGCTAGTTATGAAGTGCTTCATATAAATTAGGTAATTAAAAAACTTCCTTGGGATTTGATAAATTCTACCTTTAAGGAACAGAGAGAGCGAGAAAGAGAGAGAGAGAGATTATAAAAGAGAGTAAAGAAAGAGAAACATAGAAACAGTGTTAACCAACACAAAATAGTCACTCTGAGAAGGTAAGATGTTCCACCATTGTTTTTATTTTTAATCACAAATGGGTTGTAAGAGAATTTTAAAATTTAGAATGTACCATGAATTTTTCTATAAAAGCAAAGTATTTGTCATTTTTCAGGACACGGCACCATGATGACAGAAATCCATTTTCAAATTCAGACAACTCTCTGATATATAGAAAGAAGAGTTTTGCTACCATTCAAAGCTCTAAAGTGGGTTTTTGTTTGTTTTTAATAACAAGTGAAAACTTAGCATATGTTTGGAAAATTCTGGCCCTTTAGTGAGAAATCGCATCAAAGACTGTGTACATGTCACATGCCAGAGAGATTAGCAATACTTTTTTCATGCCAGTCATGATCACTGATTTAAAAAATCATATTGACAGGGGAAGCTGGGATGGCTCAGTGGGTTAAGTGCTCACTTTGCAGCACCAGGGACCGAGGATCGAATCCCGGACCCGGCCCTTGCAGACCCATGTACTGAACTGGAGAATGCCTCCAGTTCAGTTCTCTCTCTGTCTCTGTATCACTCTCTGTCTCTCTCTCTTTGTCAAAAACAATAAAAAAAATGTATTAAAAGAAATCATATTGACAGAGAAAGAGAAGTCATTTTCACCCCTTATTTCATCATTCTTAAGAGGTAATTTTTACTAAATCCAAAGTCTAATATATGTATAGATGAATCTGTGAAAATTCCGAGAGTAAGAGATGGAATTCTTAATGTGCTTGTTTTTCCTTATGAAATAACTTCTTTACTAGACAAATTCTCTGTATTTGTCCAGGATCATGCCTCAAATTATCAAATGCAATTCATAAAGGTAACTCGAAGTGAAATTAAAGTATGTATAATAATTATTTTCAGTTTATATACTAGATGACTAGATGTGGGACATATAGTAGGATCTAGCCAATTATCTAAACATCAGACAGCAAAACTCTAAAATGTAAATTCTCTACTTGATTCATGTCTCTCCACTACCACTTTTTAGCATAGATCTTGGAAGTTATTAAAATTATAACCAAGAACCTGCTACTAACCATGATCAAAAAACAGTCCTATGGATCTTGGATTAGTTCTAATCCCCACTGATTTGGAAAAAGAAAAGTACATATTCTTCCCACCTGCACCTCCTTCTAATTAATCAACTGTCTAAAATGGCATGAGGGGAAAGGAACAGGGTCAGCTGATGTTTCAACCACCTTAGTCCTTAGACTTAGAGCCTAATCCACTGGCCTACCCTGTATTTCCAGGTTCACCCACAGTGTTGAGTAGAGCTTGATAGTGTCAGGTAAATATTAACCATCTCTTTTATTCTGTCAAATAGAGCTTGGAAGCAGGTTTCAATATACGGAATCCAGTGGCCCAGTCACGATGGCTGTACTTCGATGTACCACCTTTATGCAACCTCTCAGGTGGATATATACTTGTGTTTCCAAGCACACCTGGGATAGAGTCAGAGGCACACAAAGGAAACCCCATACAAGAGAAATCTGTAACTATTCAGGACGGGGTACTAGGTTTTTCTCTCTTTTCGTTTTCCTACCTAAAACAGAGCCTTAGATTGAAGACCTATTTCCTGACTGTCCCCTTTTCTGAGTGTCTGTGTTTTCTCCATATATATATCACTCCATTAGAAGGTCTTTTTTTAGTAGGATAAAATATAATTTAATATTTTTCTAGATGACTTTTGAGAGTGAAAGGGAAAAATATTAGTGATGAGACCAGGATAAAAGCTATAATCCAGGAC
Source organism: Craseonycteris thonglongyai (assembly GCA_004027555.1). Lineage (NCBI taxonomy): Eukaryota > Metazoa > Chordata > Mammalia > Chiroptera > Craseonycteridae > Craseonycteris > Craseonycteris thonglongyai. Next base: position 18,252 of record PVKE010014196.1, on the reverse strand, counting down.
TACATGAGCAAATCAGAATGTATGTACACCCCATTATAAGCTTGTGGAGATTTAAGAAAAGAAATGAGGGAAGCCAAGATGGCTCAGTGGGTTAAGCGCTCACTCTGCAGCCCTCAGGACCAAGGATCGAATCCCGGCCCCTGCTTGTGTGGTCCCATATGCTGAACTGAGGTGTGCTTCCCACATGGGAGGATCCCAATTTGGTTCTTGCTCCCCGGTTCAGCCCCTAGCTTGAGGGGGAATGCCTCCCATGTGGGAAGCCCTCAGCCCAGCTCCCACCCTGTATGCCCCTGCCCAACTGTGTGGAACAAAACCATGTTGAAAATTGATGATGTACAACTATGCTCTCAGCCCTCCCCATTCTCTCTGTCTCTATCTCTCTTTGTCTCTGTCAAAAACAATAAAATAAATCTTAAAAAAAAAAGAAATGAAATGAAAAAACTATGACTGTGTATAATATTGCCTAGTGGATACCTTCCTATTACTCAAACCCCATATCTTTATTATTCTTTCTTGTTTTTCAATTCAATTTCTCGTTGGCAAAGGGATCATCTGTTCTATTCAGATGCCAGCTTTGTATGTAATCTCTTACACTTACCATGAGTACATTATACTTACATTGTCTTACACACAGTACAGAGACATCGTGGGAATGAATAAACAATCAAGAAATATTGCTGATTTGCCAGAATAAGTGGATGGTCAAAACATTAACTCAAGTGTTCAGAAATCAATTATCTAAAGTTTGCTCAGAATTACTTATCACAATCCATTGACAGTTTCCTTTGTACTCTTTCTAGCAAAATGTCCTTATACAAATTAATGAATGATTAGCTTATTGTTCATTTACAGAATCATCATCATTATCACACACAATATACCACATAGAATTTTCTTCTTTTGACATGAGTGTATTTTAAATATAAAATTTCAGGGATGCAGGGATAACTCAACAGATTGAACAATTGTCTTTCAACCATGAGGTCTGGGGATCAAATCCCAGCCCCAGCCCATTCAAACCTATGTGGCGCACCATTGAGCCCTTCGATAAAGGTTCTCTCCTCCCATGTGGGAGGCCTCTGGTTCAGTTCCCACCCCTACTTGGTCCCACATCTACCTGTGTGAAATGAAACTATGTCACAAATAATGATATAAACTATGAAAACTGCTCTGGGTCTTCCCCACTCCTCTCTTTCTCTCTCTCTCTCTCTCTCTCTCTCTCTCTCTCTCTCTCTCTCTCTCTCCTGCCTTCAAAAAACAATCAATCAATCAATATAAATTTTCTACTCTATTTTTTCCTTCCTACATTTTGAAAGGTAGGTTTTGAAAACGTAATTACATTTTCCATTGTGTATTTTTTTTCTCCAGTTTCTAATGGTTAGTTGTCACATATCCTTTGCAGATAACTTAAACTTCTTTTAATAAATATTTTTACTACTTTTAGAAAGTTAGGTTTAAAAAAAAAAGAGGAAATGCAAAACCACAGAAACATGTAATTCATGACCATTAAGAATGCTATAGTCAAAGTGGGAGTGGGCACCGGATACATGGTGATGGAAGGAGAGCTCATTCTGGGTGGTGAGCACATAATGCCATACATAGGTGATGTAATGTAGAATTATACATCTGGAAACTATCTAATTGTTACCAATCAATGTCATCCCAATAAATTTAACAATAAAAAAACTGCTATAGTCAGAAAGACTGATAATAACAAACATTGACAAGGATGTAGAGAAACCAGAACACTCATACCTTGCTGGTAGGAAAATAAAATGGTGTGCTGCTTTGGAAAACAATCTGCTATTTCCGCAAAGACTTAAGCATAAAATTACCATATGATCTAGTCATTCTACTACTTAGAGTATAATTTAGAGAAATAAAAACATATGAACCCACAAAAATGTATGCATGACTGTTCACAGTAGCATTATTCCTAAAAGTTAAAAAGTGAAAACAACTCAAATCTCTATCAACTAATGGAGGGATAAATAAAATGTGGTATATAATGCAGTAGAACATACACACAATAAAATAAATGAAGTACTGATATATGCTACAACATGGATGAATCTGGAAAACATTGTGCTAAGTGAAAGGAGCCAGTCACCACGAGTATTACATATTGTGTGATTCCATTTATATGAAATGTCCCAAATAGACAAATCTCTATAAAAAGAAATGAGGTTTGTGGTTACCTTGCACTGGGGGTATGTGTAAGTTAGGAGATGACAGTTAAGGAGTACAAGTTAATTTGGGGGTTAATCAAAATATTTTAAAATTGATTATGCTGATAAATACATAACTCTCTAAATATACTAAAAGCCAGTGAATTCTATACTTTAAATAGCTGAATTAGGGGAAGCTGGGATGGCTCAGTGGGTTAAGCGCTCACTTTGCAGCGCCGAGGACCAGGGATCAAATCCTGGCCCCGGCCCCTGTGGAACCATATGCTGAACTGGGAGCTCCCCCAGTTCCGTTCTCTCTCTGTCTCTGTATCTCTCTCTCTCTCTCTCTCTCTCTCTCTCTCTCTCTCTCTCTCTCTGTTGAAATAAATAAATAAATAAATAGAAATATATTAAAATCACCAAGATTTAAATAAATAAATAAATAAATAGCTGAATTGTATGGTATGTGTTTTATATTTCAATAGAGCTGTTTTTTAAAAAGATAGCTAGAATATTTTATCATGAAAAATAATAGATCAAGGACACATTCACAATTAAAAGATAGGCACACACAAAAAAGACAAAATTAAAATAGAAGTACATAGGCATTTAAGCCAATTACTGGTTAAATTATGAAACATATAACTCAGTAAAGGGTAATTTCTAAAAGATGCACACAAAGAAAGAATGACTCAAATCTTGGTATTTGAAAAATCAAGTTAAAGATAAATTGTTGAGAGCACTGATGGATCATCATAACTGGGGAAACCCTACTGGTTTTATTCCTGACGGAAGATCTGCCCGTTATGCTAAAAGGTAGAAATAGTTGAAAAATATAATGGCTGCTAATAGCATTTACATGTGAACTTAGTGTTTCCTCAATTTAAGATAGTAATTATAAGTGTGACATAAGAAATTTAAAGTAGCTTGTGATTGAAGACAATGTACTTTACTTTCCTAAGCTTCAGTCTCATCATTTCTAAAATAATATGTACTTTATAAGTTGTTGTAAAACAAACAGAAATGGCCTTGGTACACGATAAGCATCAAATTTGTAATTTTTATTACTCCTGCTATTAAAAACATCAGATACAGTCGTAGCTTGAAGCGTCTTTCCGCTGGCAATAGATTTTAGGAAAACATAGGTCAGTAAGCACAAATGTCTGCTGATGAGACTGATGTGTCCAGTTGCTATGTAATTCCCTCAGTGATGAGTGAGGATGAAAATCTATAAAAACACTCTTTAAGTTGCAAATGATACAGCATCACATCCAATGGAAAATTATACCAGTCACTCTGACATTGGAGAACTATAAACCAGGGCCATGAAAACATTTCAATTCTCTGTGGATTAAATATTTGTACATATAATATTTCATTCTTGTGTACTCTGATCTATGTTGAAATTTGTTTAAAGTTTATTTTCTACTTTCTTATGCTGTGGTTTTATCTCAGCAAATACTGGTTAATTTGTTGCTTCAATCCCATGTTTTAGTGTTGGAAGAAAATCTGGGAACATTTCCATTATTTCCTCAGGAATAACTGATTATGCTGCTTTCAAGTTTCTGAGATTACTAATACAATGTACAAAAAACACATAATAACATCACTGAGTTATAAATTATTTTAATGAGGAATATATTATTTTCCATTCTGCAAAATAGTTGAACTGAATATTGGCATAGAATATTTAATTCTTCAAAATGAAAAGATAAATTTTTTTTTTTACATATACATTTTCTGAAGTTCTTAGAGTAAGGAATATCTACTAACGCAGTAAAAAGCAGTTTCAAGATAATACAAAAGATCAAGAATAGTAGATCTGCATCAGATATCAGGGGTTAATATCTGCCTCCTGAATTTTAACTGTGATTCTGGGAAATTATCTACTCTGTTCCTTGGTTTTATTAACCAACAACAACAACAACAAATTGTCAGCCTAATATAGCTTCTTTATATGAAAACTGCTTAGAAGACTTGGCTTGTAGTAAGTGCTCAATAAAGGTGTTATCAGTTAATTTTTTTAATTGTTAAGTCAAAAGGGCAACAAATCTCCAGATTTCTTTATATTAGAACATTACAATTATTTATGACTATGAATTAGAAAATTACCTTCTCCGAATCAGGGATTGTGCCATATCAATGGCACCGGGGTATCTACACCAGTGCCTGGCATGTAGCCCACACTGGAGAAACATGTGCAAAACCATCCTCTCCAAGACAAGCGCACCTGGTTCCTCTCATCATCTAATATCAACTTCAAATCCTTGCCTCAGAGACCCCCTTCTGGGACCACCCAGTTTAAAACAGCTCATCACTTCCCATCACTCTCCACCTGTAGTACTTCATTTTTCTCATGTCTCTTATCGATATTGGAAATTAGCTTTTACTTTGTTTACTTATTTACTGTTTTTATTCTTCCCACTAGAATATAAGGTGTATGAAACTTAAAAAACTTGTTTGCCTTTTACTTTCTATATCATCACAGAACAGTGTCAGAAACATGCCAGTTTCTCTGCAAACATCTGCCAATTGGAGGAATTTATTTTTGAATGAAAATACCGGTAATAGTTTTGTGAAATAAAGCAGCAAATTGTAATGAGGAGATACTTCCTGCCTTTTCATCTTGCACTTTGGGTTTTCCAGGAAGTAGATTTGTGTTTGGGACATTTATCAGGGGAATCCTTGGAATTAATACCTGTGAAGGGAGAAAAAACAGGATTGATCAAGGCAGAAACCTCGCCAAGACATGGACCAGCAGCCTCAACCAACACCTCAGAGAAGCTCTTGAACTGAAAGGGATCATCAGAATTTTCCCATGTTGTATCAAAATGGCCAAATGGCTGTGCTTTTTAAAAATCTTCTCCTTGATCAGTTATTGTCTTTGGATCACCCACAAAAGGGCGTGACATTGGTCAAGGGGCTTTCTTGTCTACAGCTGAGGTGATTCTGAAAGGGCCCACTGCTCCAGGTTATGGGCAGCAAGCTCTTCTTGAAAAGGGGATCTGAGTGTTACACCTTCATGTCCACAGAATGTGCTGTATGTCCCCTTTTCTTTTACACTTTTCACTCATTCACTCAACAAACATTAGTGTGTATTTTCTATGTGCCAGGCACAATGTCAAGTTCCTGGGTTTTAACAATGAGCAAAACAAAGTCCTTATCCTCAAGGAATTAACATAGAAAAGAAAAAAAAAAACAGTAAACAAAAACTCATACATAAGAAGTCAAGAAATTATAAAGTGTTATGAAGAAAAATACTTCAGGTTAAGGTGAAGAAGTGATATTTTACCTGACATCTGAAGGAAATAAGGGAGAAAGTTGGATTGACATTTGGACAAAACATATTATGAGATAAAGCAGCAAATATAAGATCACAGAGGAAGGTGGGGACTGATTTGTGAGTTGTATTTTAAAGCTCAAATTTTGAAAAGTTAGATTTTGTTTCAGTAGTTTTCAGAATCTCTGTCCAAAAGTTACTCTATTATCCTGACAAGGAACACAATAGTTTGAGATTTGGTGATTCCTCCTACGTATACATTGTTCCATGGACTCACTCAGCTGTTTACAAGCAAGGGGCAAGGAGAGTCTCTGTAACCAATGATAGTAATTTTACTTAGCAGCTGAAGTCTCCCAGATGTTCGTTCTGTTTTCCACTTTCCTGAGAGTGGCATTTAAATGCATCTGCTTGCTTAACGAACATTTTACATTTCATTTTCCTTTCATTGGAGGATTTTTGTCCATTTGAGAGGTTTTATTTTTAATTACTTTCCTTTATATTCTTAGTAATGGTTATTTGAGATGGATGTGACATCTAGCCTGGTTCATAGTACCCTATAAAATCTGTCATAAGAACAGAACTATTGCTAAACAAAAACAAAAACAAAAAAAGGCCATGTTATGTACTCTAATCAGAGTGGAAAATGAGTCATTCTTCCTAATATTATTCTTAGAGAAACCAGGTGGCTTTATCATAAACATTTTACTTTAGCATATGTAAGCAATTATGCATCACAAAAGAGACAGGCAAACAAGATCAAAGGTGTAATCTTCCATTTGAAACAACCAAGAACAGGAAAGAGAGAAGACAGGATAGGATCAGGTATCCTGTTAATCCCCTGAATGACAGTCAAACACCTAGTTTCCAATACCTATAGCAGCCCAGCAAGAACAAACTGAGCCAACCTCAGCTGCAGTGGCTTCTGTAGCACTTGAGTTCACAACTACATATTCAATTTATCCTGCTAGCACCCCAAAAGGATGGTTCTGGGAACAGTGGCAACTTCTTATGCTTTGTTTGAAGACTTAGTCTTTACACCAGTGCCGATGGAAGTTTAGAATTACTCTAATTTTGAGGAATAGAGATAAGAAAAACAATACAAAATGAGGAAAAATATTGCATGGGATTGAACTGAATTAAGAAATGGAGAATAATATATCACTAACCAATATGTTGTTCTCCCTGAAAGTAGGGCAAGAGTGTACTGTAATACTGTTTCCTCCTCATCTTCCTTCATAAGAGGAAAAACAGAGAATCTTTCTTTCTTTAAGGACAGACTAAACACTGATATACCCTCAAGGGCCCTGCTATGAGATGGAGAACAGTCAAGATCCATCTAAAGGCAATAGTCTTCAGCAGTTGCCCTGCAAGTAGCCTTCTAGCTGGTGACATTTAACACTTGCTTTTCTTTAAGAAAGATGAATATGAGGATGAGAATGACATCCATCCATCTACAGACAAGGAGTTAATGACTGGGGCCAAAATAGATTTTTACAAGGCACTCAAAGCAAACTAAAGCTCAGGTAACCAAGACAACAGTGTAATGGGATCTGAGAAATTCTAAACTTTTATTTCACATGCTTTCCATGTGTGTCTTTATATTTATTACTTTATTGAATGGAAGGTCCAAAGATAAAGTGAATTTGATAGGTGGAAAGGGAATGAAAATGCCAAACAGAAGTAAAAACAGGAGAATACAATACACACAAAACCAATTTTGAGGAGGAACAGTGTATACAGGGTAGAGTTGGGTATGTGAAGAAAGGGGAGGATGTTGTAGGTGGTCTTACAGTTGTAAGAAGCCTTAGTGTGAATGAAAACTACACTTTTTTCTGTCTATGTACACCATCTCTGTATATATATTTTTCTTCTCAACATAGCTGCAATGTAACTCTGCTTTTAGTTCCAATTATTAGTCAAGTCATTTTCTCCTGCTCTAAGATAAGCTGGATTCTTGTACTAAAGTTTTGGATGGGGATGGAGAAAAAATAAACAAGAATCTTCTTTCAGTGACGGGTCAATAAAATGTAAACCTCAGGTGTCATGAAGTGTTCTTTGCAAATGACTGAAATAGTTCTATTAAGTATAGAACAAAATGTATTCGAAAGATGCTGAGGACATAATGGAATCAGAGGAACAGATTAACAAACTTTGGGAAACATAGGGGCATGAATTTTGGATCTAGCCTCAAGATTTCAGGACCATCTATTTAAAGCGCTGCAATTGGAAGACTCAGATCCAATCACTTTTCTTCGTCATTTGTCTTCCCTCAGGATACAAACTTTCATGTTAAAAGTGTGATTGGCTTAGCGTGAAAAACACACCAACCACTGTAGGGTGGGTTGAAAGGTGGGGAATGAAGGGGGAAGGGTCCTATGATGCCATTCCAGAAAAATCATGTGGAATTGGAGTTAGACATACATTCAAAAAAGGGATGCAGAAAAGATCAAAACCAGATGGATCCATTATAATTTGGATGCTGAGAGTGCTCATGTTTTCTATCATGATAACAAAAGAAGTGCTGCAGAAAAAGGGGGGGAGGGAGGGAGCGGAAAAGAAGAAAGAGAGAAACAAATGAACAATTAAAAATGCCAGGAATTTCAAAAGACATTGGTTTGCAACACAAGACACTACTGCAAATTCTTGGCACACGATTTTTTGAAACAGAGAACATAGCAAATGATGTATCAATTTTTCTTTGAACTAAAACATTGAGATGGCATTGTGTCATGGAAAATTTTCTTGAAACTTATCCTGGTAACACTTTAATTATGTAGTCTGCGCCTAGTTTTTTCCCCTTTTCCCTGTTTTACAATCCCTAACTTAATATTTAAACTGGGTTAATGGCAAAAACAAAGAGTAGGTCATTTAAGAAATATTTTTTTTTATTATTATTACTACAGAGTTCATTGAAAAGGGGTCCATCTTTAATTCTTCTCAAAGGCAGATAACACATGGGATACATTTGCAAGCTTCTTATTGAAAGCCACTAGTGAAATCAAATGTCATCAGTCATTCTACCCTGACCCAGAACTTTTTAAGTTCTGTTTTTATTAGTTTGTGCCAGTTAAAATAATGAACTCATAAACTTTGTTAGAAGATTTATTTTATATTCATTTAAGAGAAATATTTTAACCAAATTTAATGTTTTCATTTAACTTGTTCATTGTTCCTGTTTTTACATGAAAATACATGAAAACTGTGATCCACTTTACCATTACCTACCTTTTCATAAAAATTTCAATCCATGAGAAAAATGCAGATGTTCATCAATAAGACAGTGATTAAATGAACTATGATTCATGTACCTAAGAAATACTATGCAGAACTTAAAAAGAATGAGGCAGCATCATCTGTATTTTTAAATGATCATTTTTGGCAGAGTGAAAATGCTGAGTACAAAAAGCAAGTTACAAAATGTATATGCTCTTATATAATGTATGTAAAAATTAAACAAAAGCAAAATTGTGTGTGTATGTATACAAGCATAGAAGAATGTCTAGAAGGACCTGGAAGAATTTGTCTCTGGGGAAGGGACTAGATTGGACATAGTAAAAACAAATAAAAATTTGCAGAAGTTAAAAGAATGTTGATTTTTGACAATATTTGACTTCTTATGGGAATGTATTATTAACACATTTAAAGATAAATTTAAAATTTTTTAAAGAATAATTATCTAAAGAGGTTAAAAAATACCTAGTACACCAATGTACTTTCATTACCATAAATCCTCTGTTAAATCAAGCTTACTCTAACCAAAATGCACATATTCTATCTTCCTAATTGGATAAGTGTTTAGAGGTCAGTTTCCTCATTTCAATGTTTGGCTTCTCTAGCATGGAGTATATTGCCAATGTTCGTGTGAGATCAGTACCCCAAAGATCAATGCTTACTTGAGTTCTACTAATTTGTTTAGTAATTTTGAGTTACTTTATTCCAGAAGCTTGAAATTTTAGTACTCCTTGAGAGAACAGGTATTCTCAACAAACATACCATAAAAAATAAATAGCAAACCACTAATGAGCAACTACTATGTGCTATGCACAACAAATGCTTTGAATAGAAATCTTATTTAATAGTCTTAACAAGCCACAGAGTCATGTCAGGTATTCCCAATTGTTTGTAAACCTATATCCAGGGAGCCTTTTAATGAGCTTTATATTCAATTGATAAAGAATAGACCCCAACTATTGCTTTAAATTTTTTTTAATTGTTTTTTGACAGAGACAAAGGAGGGCCCAGAAGAGTCTCCATAGTTATAGATCATTAGTTTTTGACATAGTTTCACTCCTAGTGTCTGTGCAGGGCAGGAACTGGCTGGGGACCTCCTGCCTGGGAGGGATGCCCCTGCGAGCTGGGGGCCTCCCACATGGGAAGCTCACCCTGGGGAAAATCGAACTGGGGGCACACCCCAGTTCAGCATATGGGTCCACAAGGGCTGGGGCCGGGATATGATCCTCAAACTCCAGGGCTGCTAAACGAGCACTCAACCTGCTGAGCCATCTCAGCTTCCCCCCTCAAAATATTAATTTTGTTTAAAAGCTCCCCTTTGATTTCATGTGTAAAGAAGATTGATAATCAGTCAAGTAGGCATTATCAATACCCACATTTGTCAAGAGGAAAGAAAACATGGCACAGAGACTAACTCACTGGATAAATATTCAAGGAGGCAAACATAACTCCAAAACTTGAGTTCTTAAACTATGTAGTGATAATAGCATCTTTTGGCCTAGAAGCATTCTAAATTTAAGTGTTAATAAGTGTAACTGTGGGTAAGTAATTTAACTCATTTAGTCTTCAAGTTTACTCAGCTATAAAATGGGAATAATAGTGACTACTTCACCATGCTTTTTTGAAGGTCAGAGAAAATAAAATGAACGTAAACAGTACCTGCAACATGGTAGCTGTTCAATAAATGGTAATTGGTATTACTACTTTTGAGGCATCAATGTTATTAACAAGCTCTGATAGACAAATAGAGGAAATGTTCTTTTTGCCAGGATTTGCTTATTTCCTCCTTGCTGTGAGATGCTGTTAATTTTCTAGCACATAAATATTTCATTAACAGAATATAATATTATAATTTAGATGCTATTTATCTTAATTTAGAAACTTGAAATATCTCTTTTATTTTATTTTCTAATATTTAAATATGAAGTTGAGGGCATTATATTCAGAACATGGTTTTAGGCAAAGTCTGAAATTTTAAATGAAACCTGCAGTTCATCCTGTGGAAAGTGTCTTTTGGAAACTTTATGTGTTATATGACACATGTACTACATTACCCACTGATGTCATTGGCATTTCCTTGCTTTTATTGGTTTCAGTCTGACGTTTTATGAAACTGGTCTCTTTTGTTTTCATTAACTTATTTGAAAGATAATATGGTCTGAGAATAAACCTAGAGCTGAGGAAAGCCATAGTTCTAATTCCAGATTCATAGATTACTTTTATGGTGGTCCTCGAAAATTAAGAATTCTAAGATCTATACCTAAGAGTGAATCAAATTATTATGTGCAGCAGTCCTGATAATATCTAAGAAATAAGATGTAAAAACATGAAGATCACAAACAAATAAAACATTGATGTTTATTTTCAGTGCCATATTTTCAAAATGACACTGGTATCCTAGAAGAACAGCTAGTCTGAAAGAACTGTCCAATCTTTGTGTCAATAAAAGAAAAGACAAACCTTTGCTTATTGAGAAAAAAATTTACCCTGGATGTGTATACAAATAGGGAGGTAAAAATATATGTGGGTTATGTTTTGCAACATGAAAACACAGCACGGTATATGAAGCCATCCTTCAGTCTTAATTTAATTGAAGCACTGATGCCTTGAATAGCCTGAGTACCTTTAACTGCAGTGTCTTGTTTAGTTTCTGTATCGTTTAAGAGTAATTGACTACAGTGAGTTGTTTTTTTGTTTTGTTTTTTTGCACCAGTATAGGAACATAACAATATATCCTTATATTCCAATATCACATCTCTTCTGTTGTTAGATGCACAGACACTGCTGTTCACCTGATAAATAAAGATGAGTAAAAAAATAGTGATCTATCTCAAATAGGACAAAAATTAAAGCTTATTATTAACTTTTGGCATAAAAGTAGAAATGCTTTTGTCAATGGCTCAAAATGGTAATCAAGGAACATAAAAATTTATTGCTGACAATTCTAAATATTTACCGTAGCATTTTATCATCAATTTAAAGGAAGAGTTCATACTTATAATTTTTTTACCTAATTAATAAATGTAAACTTTGTGAAATAAAGTACTGTAAAATTTAGTTAACATTATTTGTGTTTATTTAACAAAGGCTTACATTAAGACTAGTACCAAATTATTATTTTTTTGTTTTTTACTTGTTAAACTGAGATTACATGTTATTTTTAAAATTTTAACATTAAACCCCTCTTTTTATTCTTTCTCCTTTTCCCATAATGTAACTCAAATTGCTTTAAGATCATGAACTAGCTTTGTAAAATAACATTTTATTGACACAATGATAATAATTTAAACATAGATTAAATTTCACTTTCTAATCTTAAGGGCTTTTTTTTAAAATAGAAATTTGTTTGGAAAGTAATAATTTGGTGTTTACTGAACCTCAAGCATTCAGAAGAAATCTTTGATCTCTTGTTCACTTTCATAAATCTCTCAGCAACAAACCATACTTTAGTAACATAAAAAATCAGGGTCATAGCCTTCCCCTTCATCGTTCAGAGAATTTTCTCTATATTAGACCTTTCTAAAAAAGTATCCCTCTAAAACCGCACAATATCTTTCTGGTGTTAATTATTATAATGCCTTAGTTTTCAGGATAAGTAAAAACAGAAAATTATAAAAATAAAAACTGAAAAGATATTTTAATAATCGTGTTCAGTAATTTTACTTAGTAAATTCAATTCATACTTAAAAATAATGTTTTATTCACATTTTATTATTTATTTTTTTGAGGTTGTATGGAAGATCAGCTTTATTTTTTCACTTCTTTCTCTGCCATGATTCTAAGTTTTCCACTGTAGAACTGATTAAATACATACAAAGACTATCACACTATTTCATGATAATTTTGGAGAAAACCAAAACAAAATAATCTGTAAAGTATGTTACACAAATAACGAACAAGATTTCTATTACTTTTTTCTCTTGTCTGTTTGTTCTTTAGGCAATTCTGCCCATTTATCTTCCTCTAAACTGAGAACTTTATGACAGAACTCTCTCCTTCTCACAGCCTTCCCCAGAAATATTGGCATTGAGGTCAGTAGAGCAAACAAAACACAAATGAGGGAGGTCCATAGTATAAGAATCATGTTTAATGTGCATCTACTTTAATTTGTCTCATTAATTTGAGTCAAATAAATTCAGGAAATCAGAAAAGATTTAGACAGACAACAAGAACATTTTTTTTGAAAGTTTTCTTTACTCTATGGTTGCATTCACGAATGGTTAAGTAATATTATTTACTCAACTACATAAGAGGATTTTTTGCAATTAGCTAAGAATTTTGTTGACTTTCATAGTCAAAAGCAGCTAAAAGTTAGTTATTCAGATAATAAATTAGAATAGATTCAAATCAACATCTTGTTCTGTGAAGAAGACCATCATTCATTAAACTAATTCAATCTGTATTATAATGAAATAGCACCTATGTGTGCATTGTGAAAAATATTAAATTATTATTTAAGCATTGCATTCTAAGATTGTATAATAAGTATAGGAATAAAGGAACCTAAAATAAACTGGCATTGTTCTAATTCAATATTCTTAAAATGCATATTTCATGGTTTGTAGCTTATCAATTGTTTTTTTTGTTTGTTTTTGTTTTGTTTTGTTTTTGGTAATGTATCTGTGTCAGTATGTCTATTCCAGGGGGGAAAAAAAAGAAGAATCACATGATGAAAGATATAGTTCTCAGGCCAGTGTATATTTGGCCCAAACTTAAAAAAAAATAAAATAGGGGAGGAATTGCGTAGGTTTTGCATAAATATACATGGGACAGATGAAACATTTCTCTGATGAAGCAAATTGTTCGCATGTGTGGCTTTATCGTCATAGCCAAAATGGCTTACTCAGGGAAACATGTGAGCTGAATCTGGCTTTTACTTTAGAAATGAGCCCAACTCCTGTCATACTGCCCACAACACCTCCCAACTGCACTAGAACAATTTAATTCTACATTTATATGTGACAGGTACTGTGCTTGTCTCTGTTCAAGACACTATAGGAAATATCAAGAAATGATTCCCCATAGGGCACACAGGGCAGTAAGTGTAAGTAGTTACAAAATAAAATAAAGTAAAACATAATTTGTGAAGTTCGTGGGAATTCAAAGGTCAGAGAAATCCTGCCCAATTGAAGGGGATGAAGCAATAACAGAAAAGAGTTTTAAAAACACAGAGGTTTTCAAGTGATAGAGATAGTGGATGAGAAGTCAAGAGGAAAGAAATCAAGAAAAGGTTGTGGAGACAGAGGAGAAGTTTAATGGTAGGCAAGGAATAAGAAATAGGATTAATGACTTGCTACACTTCTGTTTCTCAAGCAAGACTTGAGCCAATTAAACCATAAGCAAGATTGTTTGCCATGGTAAGACTGCCCTCATTAATAATTAAAAATAAAAATCTCTTTCATGTGATTGGTATAGCTCCTTAACTCAGTTCAATGGAGCATTCAACATCAATGTAGTTTGATGTTGTTACTTAGAAGTGATTTATTTATTTTTATTTTTTAATTGTTTTTGACAGAGAGAGAGAGAGAGAGACAGAGACAGAGACCGAGAGAAGGGGGAGGGCCCAGAGCAGTCTTCATAGTTACACATCATTGCTTTTTCCACATAGTTTCATTCCATAGGTGGGCACGGTGCTGCACAGGGCAGGAACTGGGCCGGGGTCTCACCCCAGTGACAACTGAACTAGGGGCACTCCCCAGCTCAGTGTATGGGTCCACACGGGCTGGGGCCAGGATTCAATCCCCTGTCCCCAGGGCTGCAAATTGAGCACTTAATGCACTGAGTCATTCTGGCTTCCTAAGAAGTGATTTATTGCTTTATGTATTTTTCAAACTGAATATTTTTTTCTATATATAAGTAATAATTTAAAGTATAATCTACCTGATCATGCAATATCCCAATGGACTAGTTTTGTTTCATTCATGTAATGCACTCGTGGTATCAATACAAAATAATGTGTTTATTTAGAAGGGTAAATTTCTTGGAATTTATAGAACAAAAATCCCAACTTTCTTATCCGCATTTTCATTTTCCTATCAGCATTTTTCATATTATCTAGGAATCAAAACTAATCTATAAATACTTAGTAAAACTCCATAGAAATAATAATTCACATGTGTGACTCCCCTGCTCATTTATTGGGATTGTATGTGAACCTGTGTCTACTCCATTTACTCATGTGGAGGAGTAAATTTTATCAAATATAAAAGGAAACCATAAATTAATATGTGGCAGCCACAATAATTCCTAGATTAAAAAAAATATTTTGGATTCATTTATACTCAGGCTCACACGAAACATTTCTCTGATAAAAGTTATGATAAATAAAAGTATGTTTGAGGACTGAATAAAGCATTTTAATTTATTTCAAGTAAGGGTAAGGGTGAAGGGGGTGGGTAAGGAGGGAGGGGGAGCCAAATATGTGGTGATAGAAGGAGTACTGACTCTGGGTATTGCACATAATGCAACATAAAGACCAGTTATATAGAATTGTACGCCTGAAACCTATGTTATTTTTACTAACCAATGTCACTTCAATAAATTTAACAATAAAAAAATACAATGATTAATGGAGTGTAAATTAATTCAATACTTTAAGCATTTAGAGTTAATTTAAAACATAGAAACTATAGGCAACATACATATAAGGCAAAACACAGAAGAAAGAAAGAGTGGAAGGAAAGATGGAGTGAAAAGTTTGAGAAAGGAAAGGAGAAAAGAGTGGGAGGAAAGGGAAGGGGGAAAGAAAGAAGGGAAAAGTAAGAGAAAAGAAAAGCAAGTATTTATCCAATATTGCTTTCCAGTTTCAAATATACTTTTCACATATATTTATTACCTCATATTTCCTTTACTTTTCAGGTATCCTACTTCACATTTCCTCACAACTCTGAATTAGATATTAATTTTATTTTATAGCTAAATAAAGAGATTCTCATTGTTTACAGGAGGTACCTAAGGTCATACGGGTAGTTAAAAGTGAAATTAGCCACCTTAAAATCTTTCTGAAACAATTTGGAGTATATATTGTATTATAGCTATGATTGTCATATTTTCTATTTAAGGTACAGGGCTTTACTTCTCCACTATTAGTTCTCAAACCTTAGCATGTAGAAGACAAACCTGAGGTCTTATCAAAACACAGACTGGTAGGCTCCATCTCCAGAATTCCTGATTCAGGAAGCCTGAGGTGAGGTCCAAGAATGTGCATCTTTCTCACGTCCTCGGGTGATGTCCATGCCATAGCTCTGAGGGCCGCCTTTTAAAACTGCCCCTATACCCAGGCCTCTGGAGGGTTGGTTTCTGAGCATGTGGCCTCTGGGAAGGAGATCTTTGTATCAGCCACTATTTCTCATATTATGTGTGAGCTTGGATTATAAATAGGAAGTTATAGTAGCAATAATAACAATTTTTGCTTCTTGATTATTAGACTTCCCCACACCAGGAAGAGTTTCCTTTAAAACTCACCAGAGTTTGATAGCCAGAACACTCACAATCCAAAAACTAACATGGACCAGCCACCTCCAATCCCCTGCTCTAGTGGTCCTTTCTGCCTTGCATAGTCACCCAAGCAGTGTCATTTCATGGACTCAAATGAATACCGCCCTTGCCTCTCAGTCAAGCTAACTGTGAGTCTTTCAAGCAAGATTTATTCCTACACATTGAGTTTTCCCCTAACATCTTTCTTGTCTAATTACAAAATATCGCTAAAAAGCATTGGCTTTTTATTGGCTTTTTAGTTTCCCAAATGAGGGAGGGAAGGGGGAGGGCCCAGAGCAGTCTCCATAGTTGCAGTCATCAGTTTTCAACATGGTTCCATTCCACACAGGTGGGTGGGGGCCGAGCAGCGCAGGAAACAGGCCATGTAGGAGGCATGCCCCCATGAGCTGGGGACTGAACTGGGGGCCTCCCATGTGGGAAGCTCACCTCAGCAAGAACTGAACTGGGGGCACACCCCAGTTCAGCACATGGGTCCACATGAGCCAGGGCTGGGATTCAATCCTCAGACCCCGGGACTGCAAAGTAAGCACTTAACCCACTGAGCCACTCCAGTATCCCCTATACTATTTTTTTAATTCATAACTTCAAATAGCACACAAAGACTCAATTTCCTTCTAATCCAAGGCGAAGTGAGGAATCTGTGACTGAATCTCACTGACATTTTTTGTTCTTTGGTATTTGTCAGTGAAAAAAAAAAAATTTGGATGAATGATCATGCACCTGCAAAAGATATTTCACACATTCCTTTTTGGACATTTTGTTATTTTTCTCTGAGCTGATATCCTTTCCATCTTATGCAGGAAAGATCATTAAGAATTTCAAAAGCATAAACATTTCACATTCAAAACCTGTGGTACTTCAGTTATAATATTGTTATTATGGGACTATAAATCTAAAATGGGATTAATTTCAATGCCTACAATTTAGGATAAGTACCTTTATAGATCCACCTTATGGGCCCAATTAGGTAAGAAGGAAAATTATGCTTTATCTTGTGGAATCCCCCAAGTCTCTTAGGTCACAAGTCACAGAAAGGCAATGTGGTTGCATTTCTTTCCCCCTTAGGAGTCAAAAAAATATCTTCAAGGTACTTTTGCCAAATACATTAAAGTCATCAATGTTAATCCATCTTAATATGATATTACATATAGTTAATGCTTTTGGGGATTATAAATCATTTTTATTAATACTATAGCATTTGATCATCTCAACAATTCTATAAAGTTATCTCATTTTATGGGTCAAAAGTTGATGTTCAGGAACTTAAAGTAGCTTGCTTTAATCAACTCTTCAGGAGGTGATAGCAGGGGATTTGGAGGCACTACAGGTTTGGGCCTTTGCACCTTACCTTCTTTCCTTCTAAAAGAAGCATAACTAAAATGCTTATGTCAACAGTCACCAGGATGCAGGGGAAGAGAAGTCATCCTGAGAAGCACAGAGCTGACCCTGTTACAGAACACTGATTTCTAGATTCCTCCTCCTTTTCTTCCTTCTCCTCCCCCTCCCCTCCTCTTTTCCCTCCTTTTCCTCTCTCTCTCTCTCTTCCTTCCCTTCCTTTGTCTGCTCTTCCCTACTCCTTCTCTTCTCCCCCCCATCCTCTTTCCCCTAAGGAAAACTTGTTTAGAGCTACAAGGACATTATTGAGGTAAAGGATCTCTCTTGCTCACCTAGCCCGATGAGAACCTAATCAGTTTCTCCTTCAAGCATTACCAAGTATGAGAACTCTTTCCGATCTCTGCACTGAGACCTGGAACACAGTGTTTGCAGCTCCCACTGAGAAGACACAGAGGGTGTTTTGTCAATGACAGTCAAAAGAGCTGGTTTCAGTTCCTCTAGGTACAGATGCAAGGGCCTAGAGGTTGTTATTCATCATTTCCATTTACAAAATGTTTTATGCTCTAAATAAAACTGTTCAAATATTTAAGAATAAGTTCAACCCCATAAATAGATGTGTTATAGGCTATCAGGCAACATTTCATCTCATTAACCATATGATGGCGCAGAGAGATGAGCTTTCTCTTCCACCTGCATCCTTGACCTTCTAACATCCCTGAGGAACAACAATAAGTGGAGTAT
>PVKE010014195.1:11095-35452 GCA_004027555.1 Craseonycteris thonglongyai | reverse complement strand
ACCTGATTCTGGGAGCTGGACACATAATGCGATGCGTGGGTGATGTGATGTGGAGTTGTACATTGGGAAACTGTCTGATTGTTACCAACCCATATCACCCCATTAAATTTAACAATAAAATATAATAATATTAAAAACAAAAAAACAAAAAAAAAACACACACAAAAAAAAACACTGGCTATGAACTATAAAGGACGTCTTTAACAATTTATTGAAATGAGGCCTTTTTGCAGCAGGGGTGTAGAATTTTGTTTTAGTGTAGGATTTATTTTCACTTCAGATTATGGACATCACTGCTATTGTACCCAGTTGTATAGCCATCCCTATGTGCCATCTCTGTTTTTGCCCTGTGCTAACTTTGATGCAGACCTCAATAGCTCTTTACTTTCCTACCCCCAGATATCTAATCGCACAATGGCAGAGACTGCCTATTGCTTACCCAAATATTCATGATTTTCTTTAATCCCTTCTCCCCAGTTTTAAGCTGAGCAGAACCTTCCCATAATAAAATCTACATTTCTTTGTCTCCCTTGCAGTGAGTCAGTTCTGTTCAATGACAGGTATGTGTCACTTCTGAGAGAGCTCCTTAAAAGGCAGCTGGTGTGTGCCTTTTGCTCCTTTCTTACTTATTTGTTAATCTATCCTGTCCTTGGAATACAGAAGTGATGGTTGAAAGCAAAATCTAATTCTATCTGATACATCTACCAATAAATCTCCCAGTCCTTGCCAAGGGTCTCTGTCTCTATTTCTGGGCAGTCTTCAATACCTAGCCAGGCTGTTTATAGCTCAAGACAGTGTAGCCAACTCTGCTTGGCAAACTCATTTTGATGTTTAATGGGCACTGGGAATTCTTGGTATTTATCCTCAAACCTGATGCTTCTCCTTAGTGTTTTCCATCTGCATAAATGTCACTATAACTCACCTTAAAATAACACCAAAAAAAGTGTGGCATTATCTTAGAGTCTTCTCTCTTTTTTACAACCTTAGCATGCTCTTTTGGATTTGCCTTCAAAATATATATCAGATAAGCAATGTTAGATGCCAAAATAAACACTTTAAATATCAGAGTTTAACATGAGAAAAGTTTGTTCAATATGTGTTGAGAGACTCTTAAACATCTTTTTTTTTTTAAGATTTATTTTATTGTTTGAGAGAAGGGGGGCGGTCCATAGTTGTACATCATTAGTTATGCCATGGTTTCATTCCACACAGGTAGATGTGGGGCCATGCAGGGCAGGGACCAAAGGTGAGGCCTCCTGCATGGGAGGCAAGACCTTTCATTGCCATCCCAGTGTTTAACAGTTGCACCACAATTCAGTGCATGGGTCTGCATGGGGCAGGGCCAGGACTCGATCCCTGGACCTCGTGATTGCAAGGCAGGTGCTCAGCCACTGAGCTACCCTGCATCCGACTCTTATCCATCTTTTGGCACACTTGATGTCCACAATTCCCCTGGTAGGAGAGGAAAGAGACAGAGGAGACACACAAGTTCTTAGCTGCCGTAGCCTGGATGTGACACATATCAGTTCTATTCATTGGTCAGGACTAATCCTCTAATCCACTAATGTGTAAGGACACATAGGGGAATAAAGAAAATGTTTGAAACACCATCTCAATCCAATCACTTTTTATTTACCATGTCCTCTGCAATCACCCTAGTGCAAGCCACCATTATCTTGGCCTGCAATACTGCAATAATTTTTAAACTAATCTTCCTTCTCCTAAGCATGGCCCCTGGTATGATCCATTCTTCTATTATTGCAGTCCCCTACTTTCTGTTCTCCAAGTGACAGCTAAAATGGTTTTATTAAGTATAAAAATAGATGGTATCACTGCTTTGCCCCAAACTCTCCCAAGCCAAACTCCTTATCTGGGCCTCCAGGACTCTGCACTGTGTGGGCCCTGCGTACTTCTCTGATCTGCTTTCCTACCACTCCCCACCTGGCTCACGGTACATTAGCCACACTGGCCTCTTGAGCACACACCACCAATCCTGCTTAAGGCCTTCACGCTCATGGTGCCCTCTGCCTAGAATGCTCTTTCCTCAGATTTTCAGATGGCTAACCCTTCATGTGCCTCGGTGTGACCATCACCCTGTTGGAAAGGCTGTCTCTGACCATTCTGTATTGAACCATCAACTTCTAGCCCCATCGAATCACCCACTAACCCTTTCCTCTCCTTTTTCTTTCATCACTCTTGTCCCATCCTGACATTTTATTGTGCACGTGTTTGCTTAGTTGTTTCTTCTCTGTCTCCTCTATTTGACTGCAAGCTCAATAAGTACAGGGATCTGGACTATCTTGTTTACTGGTGTTTTCCCAGTACCAAGAGGGTTTCACTCAAAGAGGTTCTCAATAAGTATTAATTGTTCAAATAAGTGAGTGAATGAATCATTTAATTATTTAATTAAGTCATTAATAGAAAGTAATTCAAATAATAAACCCAAGATATTTTTAGCAGCGAGAGAAGCTGACAGATTCATGGTCCCAGTTTTAACCTCCTCACTCCACACACCACACTTCAGGCTTTCCCCAGAGCAGTTGGGACAACTTGCCTGTTGGGCACACCTTTCTCACTGAGCCCAGCTCAATGTATTCAAGTTCAATCTGAAGTAAGAGTTGGGCTAAGGGTAAAATGGATCCATTCACCCTCTGCAACTCTGTTTAATTCATTGTCTCTTAAATCTTTTGATCACTGAAACTATTTTACTTCTGCTTAACAAAGTGGTGGTACTCAAGCTGGACTGGGGGACATTTTTGTCACAAGCTCTGGAGGCCCTATTGACATGTAGAAACTGGGGAACAGAGACCCTAAACATCATATAATGTGAGAACCAGTCTTTCTCTCTTAATGAAGAATTATCACACTTCAAATGTCAGTAGCACCACTGTTGGGCACAACACTTTAGAATGCTAACCTAGGCCAACCTCTTCATTGTACAACTGGAGAAAAAGGCCCAGAGAGGGGAAATGACATGTGGAAGGTCACACAACTGTCCATGGTCAGAGTCATGACTGGGACCAGCTCTCCTTTCCCCCAATTCTGTGCTCACCTTCAGTAACATTTGTTTTTATTATGCTTATTCTAGTACACTTGAAAAAAAGAACAAGAACTAAGTTGTTCAAGAGCATTCAAGAGAAATTTTTATAGAGCTTCCAGAGCATCTAAATGCTTGTAGAAATATTGATTGACAAATGACTGAAAAAAATGAAGCAACACAGGAGTAAAGAAGCAGAACTAGCTTTCATTTGGCAGCTACTATATGCAGGCCTTTTGTACATACTAGCTTTTTTTATGCCTCATGACAATTCTATGACATAAAGATGATTAACTCCATTTTGCAGGTAAGGAAATGAGACTTAGAGAACTTAGCTAAGACCCTCAAGGTCAGAGATGTCATAGAAAGTACTGGAGCTAGGATTCAATCTGGTTTTTTGACTTCAAAGCTTGAGTAATTTTCTTCCTGTCATACTGCTTCCCAACCACCAGCCCAAGTTCTTGCTCTCAGAAATAGGAAGCAAAATGCATTTCTGTATTAGTTACATTTGCATTATTCAAATGTAACAAATTGGGATGCAAGGATAGTTCAACAGGTTGAGTACTTCCCTTGCAACCATGAATCCCAGCCCCAGCCCATGCAAACCCGTAGGCTGAATGGTGGCGCACAACCGGTAACTGCTGGGATGGCACTGAAGGTCCTTGCCTCCCAAATGGGAGGCCCCCCGTTTGGTTCTGCCCTGTGAGGCCCCATCCACCTGTGTGGAAATGAAACAATGTTACAATTAATGATGTACAACAAAGGAGACTGCTTTCGACCCTTACCCTTTCTCTCTGTCTGTCTCTGTCTCTGTCTTTCACCTTTTCTCAAACAATAAAATAAAAATCTTTTAAAAAAGTTAACAAATTAATTCAATAGGCTTAATAAAAAAATGAGTATTGGAAGGATACTAGAGTTCCTGGAATCCAAAGATAAGTTGAACAACCCAGCTGGGCAAGGGCATGACGCAGCTATAATATGTGGGCACATTGCCCAGTGCTGTGCTATTGACAATCCCTGTCTTCTGGATCAGCTCTTAAAAGATAATAGCTCTGATTCAGCTTCTTTCAGATGTTCACCCCTAGTCCAACCAGTTATGTCCATGTGATCAGGGTCACACAATAGAAACACAGCTGCTGATAGGCCACTTCTGTGGACAGCGCAGGTATTCCTAATTGTTCCCATGACCGTTGGTACATGGTCAGTCCTTGGTACGCTGATCAGGCATACCTAAGTTTTTAAATGGGACAGAAAACAATGGTACTGTCCTGTTTCAAAAGATACATACCGGTACATATGATCAGCCTACTGACACCTTGAATTTAGCCCAGTGAGACTAATGCTGTACTCATCCAGGAGGCTTTGCATTTTAGTAGAGTGTAATGCAACACAATCCAACAAATACTGAGGGAATCCACTTGCATGTCAGCAGTCTCAAATGAAGAATTGTCCCTCTTTTCTTTAAAGGGCTTCAAAGATACATATGGCTCAGTTATTGACATGCATAAGCATATAACTGGCAGGCCTCAGTCAAAAGAATGGAGCTGTAATTATAAGAAGGAAGATTTGGGGGAAAGAGTGTCTGGACTTGAAGGGAGGGCTGGCTTCTGAAATTACACCAGGTGACAATCACCTTACCTGTCAGGTTCCCTAGGTTTTCCATAGTACAGGAATTGAGAAGTTCACATGGCTACAACAATCTCAAAAGAATCTTATGGGTAGGGGCAGGGGTAGAACAAGGACATCTAGTTAGACCCTGGGAAACAAAGGAATACTATCCAGTAAAATAAATTTTCTAGTCAATACCCTTAGGAAAATATTCCCTTTGGAACCATTAGGTTCACGTCATGGAACATTCCATGGTAAAGGCCTTGTCTCCCTTGGGGTGCTTGCCAGGATATGTTTCAGCCATTCACATCCTCCAGGGAGGCAATAAAAAGTGGGGTACTAAATCCTCATTCTAAGCAGATCTATGACAATATCAACAATGGAGGTAGGAACCAGTTTTCTGGCACTAGGGTCTTGCCATCCCACTACAAAGGTGGCCCTAAGAAAATCATGAATAGGCCTGTGTTTGCAACTTCTTCCTGCCCTGTATCCTGATTTTTCATCTCTGCCCTCTCCCTCTTTCTTTTCTCTTGGTTATATTTGCCACTGTGAGCTTTTTCAGGGCACGCACAGAAGCATCTCTTCTGGGAGTGTTCAACTCATATAGGATCATAATCTGAACACTTCTATGGTTTCTCATTTTCCTCCATAAAAATGTGTCGGTACTTTCCTGTCCTGAGTTGTTTATCAATGATAGTGGTCTAAATGTCTATGACTGACACATCACTTTTGGGGTTTGGGTATTTTATACTTGAACAAATGCCCAACACAGCTTTAGTGGTAGTCATCATGATATGCAATGAGGGAGATACTTGGGGGTAAAGGGCACGGGCTTTTCATGGTATGTTTCAGAACATATCATGTAGCAACTGCCTACTTTGCTTCTGTGAAAGGGATCTCAGAACTGGGATGGTGACTGGAGAAGTCATGAAGGGGTCTGTGGCTCTAAAGGCATTGAAAATGGTCGGAGAATCAATTATGTTTTGTGCCACCTTAAAAGTCAAGATGGTCAGTTCCACATTTTTGATGACTGCAATGAAAATTTATTTCTGAAATCTGTCACCCATTCCCCCATTACAATTATAACTACCCTTTAAAAATTTTTTAAATTTAATTTTATTGTGGTTGAAATCATGATTTGTATGATTTCAACCCTCTTTAATGTACTGAGACTTGTTTTCACTGAAATGCATAGTCTGCTGTTGTTGAGTAGAGTGCTCTATAAATATTAATTAGGTCAAGTTGGTTGATAACACTATGTCTTCAATCTTTATTTTTTTGATCTACTTCTTTTGTTAATTACTGAGAGAAAATTATTGAAATATGTATGTATAATTGCAGATTTTTCTGTCCTTTCAGTTTTATCAGTTTTTTGCTTTATGTATATTGAAACTCTGTTATTAGGTACGTACACATTCAGGATTGTTATGACTTCTTAAGGAATTGGTTATCATTATTAAATGTCCTTTTTTGTCCTTTGTGTGATCCTTTTAATGAAGTCTACTTTTTTATATTAATATAGCCACTCTAGCTTTCTTATGGTTGGTATTTACATGGAATATATGTTCCATCCTTTTGTTTTAACTCATCTGTGTCTTTCTTTATATTTAAATTTCGTTTCTTAAAGAATATACGATGGCTATCCAGAAAAAATCCCAGCAACAAATGCCTCGATTTTTTATATTACATGGCTGGATACTTTCTGAACAGCCCTCGTATTTAGCTAAATCTTGTACTCTTTTCAATTGGACAATCTCTGATTTTTAACTGGAGTATTTATACCTTTTATGTTTAATATATTTAATGTTTGGGCTTAAATTGATCATTTTGCTTTCTTTTCTCTTTGTGCCATCTATTCTTTGTTCTCCCTTTCCTCCTTCTTCAGTCTTCTTTTGGGTTAATTGAGTATTTTTATAATTTTATGTCACCTATAATACTGACTTATTAGCTATACTTCTTTGTTTTAATTTTTAAAGATGTTGCTCCAGAGTTCACAGTGAACATCTTTATATCAGAACCCATCTTCAAACAATATCATGCCATTTAATGTATAGTCTGAGGATATTCAAACATTGTCTTTCCATTTTTCCCCATCCTTGAGTGCTATTTGTTGTCATACATTTTATTTCTATGTATGTTATATACACAATAAATTATTAATTTTGATTTTAAAGTAACATTGTTTAAAGAATAAATCTTCATTTTAATGTAAAATTTCTCACTTTAAAATGTTAGCCAACACTTCAGAAAAATCAAAGGCAAAATGCAGGGCCCATTCTGTAGAGCTCAAATAGCATACTTCTATGATTAGAGCTATTATATTGAATATATTATTCTGTAATTTAGTTTTTTCCCCACTTACTAGCATGAGGTATAGATTTTTACACAGTAATACACTCTCATTAGTTTATACACAGTATTCCTTGAATGAACAGACATACAATAGCTGGGTTAGCCTTTTCCATGCTGATGAGCTTTTAGAAATTTTCAGGCTTTTGCCATTACAAACAGATCTACAATGACCATCTTTCAGGTCATTCCACACATGTGTGTATATTTCTGTATGGTAGATACTGAGAAATGGAATAGATGGTGAAAAGATAAGACTGTTCAATTTTAGTAAATAAAGTCAAATCACTTTTCAATATGGTTTTACTTGGTTACTTCTCTATCAGATAGGACTAAAGGTATTTCTTAGAGTGCTAATGGGGGTTGTTAGGCTTGGTATCAAGACTTTAACAGCTTCTTAGTATTGCAGAAATGCAAAAGGCATTGAATGTTTCCTAGGGACATATGAAAATTCATTTGGTAGCAACCATTGCTGAAAATAATCCATTTGCAGAAATTAGTGGGCTATTCACTTTTAGGGACTATTCTCTCTTAGGGACCAAGATAGGGGAATAGAAATAAGTGATGTCTTCAATAAATGGTGTTGGTAAAACTGGATAGCCATAAGCAAAAAGAATGAAACTAGACTGCTATCGTTCACTATACACAAAAATTAACTCAAAAGGAATTAAAAACGTGAATGTAAGACCTGAGACCATAAAATACATACAAAACAAACAAACAAACAAAAACAACCCAGGTGCTAAGATTCTGGACATTGGTCTTAGCAATGTTTTTGTGGATTTGACTCCAATGTCAAGGGAAACAAAAACAAAAATAAAGAAATGGGACTAAAAAGTTTCTGTACAACAAAGGAAACCATGTACAAAATGAAAAGGCAATGAACAAAATGGAAGAAGATATTTTCAAATGATATTTTTGGGAAGCCGGGATGGCTCAGTGAGTTAAGCGCTCACTTTGCTGCCCCAGGGACCAAGGATCGAATCCCAGCCCCAGCCTGTGTGGACCCATATGCTGAACTGGGGAGTGCCTCCAGTTCAGTTCTCACTGGGGTGAGACTCTGGCATAGTTACTGCCCTGTGCAGCCCCGCCCACCTGTGGAATGAAACTATGTGGAAAAACCAATGATGTGCAACTATGGAGACTGTTCTGGGCCCTCCTGCTTCTCTCTGTCTCTATCTCTGTCTCTGTATCTCTCGCTCCCTGTCAAAAGCAATAAAAAAAATTAATCTTCAAATGATATTTTTGATAAGTGATTAATATCCAAAATGTATGAACTCATATAGCTCAACTAAAAAAAAAAACACAAACCAATAAAATATGAACAGAAGACCTGAATAGACATTTTTCCAAAGAAGACATAAGATGTTCAACATCACTAATTATTAGGAAAATGCAAATGAAAACTACAATGAGATATTAAGCTTACATGTGTTAGAATATTGGGGAAGCCGGGATGGCTCAGTGGGTTGAGCGCTCACTTTGCAACGCCAGGGACCGGGGATCGAATCCCAGCCCTGGCCTGTGCGGAACCATGTGCTGAACTGGGAGTTCCCCCAGTTCAGTTCTCTCTCTGTCTCTGTATCTCTCTCTCTCTCTCTGTCAAAAATAAAAATAAATAAATAAAAATATATTAAAACATGTGTTAGAATACTTAGTATCAAAAGAATAAGAAATAAGTGTTGGAGAGGATGTGGAGAAAAGGGACCCCTTTTGCACTGTTGGTGGAATTATAAACTGTTGCAACCATTATGGAAAATAGTATGGAGGTTCCTCAAAATAATTAGAATAGAACTACCATGTGATCCAGCTGTTCCACTTCTGGGTATTTATCTAAAGAATATGAAAACATGAATTCAAAAAGATATATGCACCTTATGTTCATTGCAACATTATTTACAGTAACCAAAATATGAAAACACCCTAAGTGTCTGTCGACACATGAATGAATAAAGATGCAGTATGTGATGATAGAACTGGACTTTTGGTGGTGTGCATGCTATAGTGTAATATAGGGATATCAAATTATAATGTTGCACACCTGAAAATTATATAATGTTATTAACCAATGTTACCTCAATTAAAAAGAAAAAAGGAGACATGATGCATTCAAGTAGGTCTTGGAATTTACACTTTATAAGATAAAATCTAAAAGAATTTAGTTCACCTAATTAGTGATAATTTCTCTCAGTTATTTTGATAATTTCAAAAATATAATAAATAGCACCTTTCTCCTTAGAGTGACATTAGATGCTATGTAACTCATTCCTCTCACTTTCCAAATGGAAAAACTAAAGCCCACAGAGATGTCACTTGCCCAGGTGGTTTTTAACAAAACAATATTTGAAAATCAAGATCTTATGATTTCCAGTCTGGAGGAAAAATTAGCCAAACATATAATCTTGAGCCTGTAAGCATTCTTAGAAAGAACCTAGAGGTCAAATGTGAATTTAGCCTCCCCTGCCATATAGAAATCCTCTCAAGAGAATGTGATGTTTCTTATAGCTTCTGTTTGAGCATTTTCCTTGAAAGTCAGCTTCTTAATGTATGAGAAAAGTAAATCATAATGTGCAGCTTTGATTATTAGAAAATCTTCCTTTCTTTGTGCTGAACTCTATCTTCTTATAATATCTTGAGCTTCCCAGGTTTTGGAGCATGGATGAATCAGTTACTTATGGCTGAATAATATTCCATTCCTGCTATCTGCATACTCTATAAATTGCCAATGTCTGTCTTAGAATGTGACTTGCAAAACAGAACAAGTCAATAGTCCAGCTGTGGTCTGACCAGTGGGGCCACTATCTCCTTTGATCGTTCTCTTCACTTCTATTAATAGAGCCCTACTTTGTTTGGCTTCCTTGGCAAGAGCATTCCTGAGATTATGGCCAATGGAAACCCCAAGCATTTTTTTTAATTGACAACAATTAAGCCAGGTCTCTTTCACCTTCTGTTTATGTGATTGATTGCAGGATTTTGTGGCAAATTCTAGCTTTTAGCTATTAGTTAAACATTCCTGCCTCCGGAGAATGTTTGAATCCTCAACTTGTTATCTAAAGCATTTGTCTTTCTCTATAATATACCTCACACAATCTTGATAAACAGCTCTTTTATGCTTTTGTAGAAATCACTGAAGAAGAGACAAGCAGGGCAAGGTGGAGGATAGCATGGTCACATCAGTGACCTCTGTGCAAGTTGATTGATTGCAACTGTGAATCCATGTCCCGTATTCCAATATAAGTTTTATTTCTCCTTTTTTTTTTAAACATGGCTACCATGAAAGACTATTAAATGCCATTCTCAAATGAAGATTCTCTAATTTGTGGCATTCTTCTGATTTACTGCCCACTAACCATTTTAAAAAGAGAAAATGGGCTTAGTTATATATAGCCTGTTCTCAATGAACCTATATTGGCTTTTAGTGATCATCTCTGTGTAACTATTAACTTATTGATCGCCTGAAGGCAAATCACTAGGGCACCCATGCCAAAAATAGAATGCCAAAGCCAGAAAAAGAAAAAAGAATTTTTTTGGAAGCAGAGGGAAGCAATGTTCTTCTAGCAACTTACTGTTTAAACCCCCGATGATAGAGAGCGACACATGGAGCTGTGGTTAGGAGAGAGGGGGTGGCAGACTGTGTAAGTCAAAAGCTTTTGAAGGTCTTGGGAGGAGAGAGGTGGTGGAGTCTGTGGATGATGCAGGCACGCTCCAGGAGAGCCCAGGACAAGCCAAGACTTCCACCAACTCTGTTCTTCCCAAAGCACCAAACTTTCCCTGCCTCTCACTCCTCCCCACTTGTCACCATTCTGCCTGCAGCACTTGGAGTCAACTCTAGCCTTTTTAATAAGAAGGGTTTGGAAGAGTGACAAACCCTTTTCAGTCTGAGATAAAAATAAAAATGTCAGTGATCACAATTTCCACATATGGTCTCAAATGATAGATGAAATTTAAAGCTGGCAATCATCCTGCGTTGGAAGGATATAGGCAGCAGAGGCTGGAAGGAGGTTTAGGAGTTTGTTTTGTTTTGTTTTTCCCCAAGTGATAATGGATTGTCCCCAAACACAGCAAGTTCTTTCCTTTTTAAGGGCAGCAAAGGTTGCCAGGCCCTTGTGCATTTGCAGTCGACCTGTTCAGAGACATTTTGCAGCCCCTCCCCACCTCTGTGAATAGGTTTCCCAAAATTCCAGGAGGGAGTCCTCCACAGACTGCCCATCTGTTCTCAGGCACGCAGGGAATCTGGGTAACAATTACTTTTGGGAATCACCTGTTGGAGCTCCGGAAGATAAGACCATATTCTGCACCAAGCCTTTGGAGATTTCTTTTTCTCCAAGACAGTTCTGCTTTTGGGCGTGGTTAGAGATTAGGAGGGGAGATTAGAAATTGCAGGGAGAAATTTGCATCTTCATTGAGACAGTGAAAGCCCAAGAAAGGGTGATTTTTACCCTGACACAAGAGATGAACACATTTTCATGGCCCCAGCTCATGAAAACACTGTGCTCTATACTCTTAGAGATCTGAATTCTGCTGTGTGTTCTTTTCACTCAGCACGAGGTGTAGATTTTTACATATCAGTACCCTCTCATTAGCTACTACATAGTGTTCCTTGGATAGACAGGCAGTGTCTGGGTTACCTTTTTCCACACCGATGAGCCTTGAGATGTGTTCAGGCTTTGCTATTACAACAGGTCTCCAGTGGCCATCTTTGTCCAGACCTTTCCACATATGTATATAAATCTTACAAAGAAAGAAAGGAAAGGAAAGGAAAGGAAAGGAAAAGAAAGGAAAGGAAAGGAAAAGAAAGGAAAGGAAAGGAAAGGAAAGGAAAGGAAAGGAAAGGAAGGAGGGAAGGAAGGAAGGAAGGAAGAAAGGAAGGAAGGAAAGAAGGAAGAGAAAGTGAGGCTGTGAACTCCATTTCTTAAAAGAAAAAATATCACAAAACACTCAGACGAACGTCCAGCTGGTTAATGGTCGTGCTTGGGAAGTAAAGATCTACAGGCCTGACTTAAGAACCTAGTTAGCAAGTGATGACCTCAGGGGCTGTCTTCACACTCAAGTGTGTGCAGTGATGTGTGAGTAGGAGGGTTGGGAAGAGGAGAGCAGTCAGGAATCTGAACCTGCATCTTGAAAGAACTTAACAAAGCTCCACATTTGCCAGGAGTGGCTGATAGTGTCTGTAACCCAGCCCTGACCTTACAGATCCATTATTCTCAGGAAAACCTAGTCAGGGAAAATGCATGACCCAGTGGAAGCCCAGCCCTGCTGCTGAGAAAACACCTTCTAGCACATGCCCTACTAAGAGAAGGTCAGCATCATCTTCTCTCTACAGAAAGGACAGCTCAGCATAGTGCCTTTTCCAGTCAAAGGACTTCTACAGCCATTATCTCAACTCCTCCAAACAGCCCTGGGAGGTGGAGCACAGGACAATTATCCTATTTGGGAGTGGGGTGGGGAATCACTTGCCATTGTTGACTCATCGAGGACATGACCTAGGAGTTGTTTTGCCAGCAAGGCTGATGAGGATGTGTGGAGCCATGTACAGTCCTCGCAGAAGCCTTGTATAACCAGGAAATGGATAAGCTTCATGACAGTTCTATTCCCCTGTTCAGCTTCATTCTGATCACGGGCTCAGCAGCTGAGCTAACTGGATCACACACAAAAAAGTGTTAACAAGTTGTCAAGGGTCATAGGGATCTTACATTCTTGAGTTGGAATTAGCAAGGAGATCCTCCAACGGAATGACTCTGTGGTCCCAAAGCAGAAACCTTCAGAGAACTCATGCTTTTAGACCACTCTGCCTCCTAGTTGAATAGTGGCTCAATATTATTAAGTCCAAGCTACTCTACTGTTGGAGAAAAAACAAGTCCCAACTCAAAATAGGGGAAGAAGTTTGGGTTTGTTGAAAAAAAATCCTAATGTCACTTAACAAGTATCAGCTGGGCAACCATTATGTGCCTGGTGCTGAGGGACATCCTGATGAATATGACAAGCATAATGCCGATGCCCTGATGGAGCTTACCATTTAGGGCAGGAGATGTTATTTAGACAAGAAGACCCACAGGTCATTGATTATGGCTGTGGTAAGTGTTAGGTGACCAGACGTCCGCTTTTGGCGGGACAGTGCCGATTTTTAACAATTTGTCCCGCGTCCCGCGGCGTTTTAAAAAAGTCCCGATTTTTGGAAAGAATGCACGACAAGCTAGGGAACGGCGAGAGATAGACCAAATTTTTAATCAAGAACCCCTCCCCGCCCCCCCACCCCACCCCACCCCACCCCACCCTCCGGTCAATGGTGTCCCGCTTTACCAATGTTAAAATCTGGTCACCTTACGGCCATTTCAGACATTGGCTTGCACCCCTCAGGGCCAACATGGCAGCCACCTGGCTACTGGGGAATAGGCGGTCTCCTAGCTACGAAGGCCAGCTACCACCCCTAAAGGCTAACATGGCGGCCACCATGACGGCAGCTGGTTCTGCTGCACTAAAGCAAGTCCACTCATTATGGAGGCCGGCTACGACCCCTCAGGGCCAAGATGGTGGCCACCTGACTACCATCCTAGAGCGAGTCCTCTCATTACGGAGACCGGAGGCCAGCTACCTTCCCTGAGGCTCAATATGGTGGCCGCCTTCCCACTGACCTGACGAGGCGTCCACCGCTGCCGCCATGAAGGAACTTCCCACCGAACAGATGTGGGGTAAACCCAAAGGGCCAGGATGGCGGCTTCCTGTGCGCCTGCCGTAAAGTGAGGGTCCTCAGACCAGACGTGGACTCAGGGTTGGAAGCTACTGGGGTGAAACAACAGCCATCACTGCTTTGAATACCATGTCTTCTCTGAGCACAGATGCAGCCTCGGTCCCCACAGAGGACAGAGTGAGGCAGCTGCTGCCACCACTGTAAAGAAAATCACCTCACAGCTGACCGGACCCACAGTCACAATGAGCCAGTATGGCGGGCGCCGATGCCATGCCATAAGCAAGTTCCCTCACGACAGACTCGGCCTGAAGCCGGGAAGCAGCAGCACTGAGGCCATGGCTGCCACTGCCAGGGAGGAAATTCACGTGATCACAGAGGGGCAGTCACGTGATCAGCCCCTGGTGCACGCATGATCAGCCCCTGGTTGGCGAGTGATCAGCGCCAGGTTCGCACATGATCAGCACCTGGTTCCCGCGTGATCAGCCCCGGGTGCACACGTGATCAGCCCCTGGTTGGTGCGTGATCAGCGCCAGGTTCGCGCATGATCAGCACCTGGTTCCCGCGTGATCAGCGCCTGGTGTGCGCGTGATCAGCGCCTGGTTCTTGCGCGATCAGCGCCTGGTTCGCGCATGATTAGGGTGACCAGACGTCCTGCTTTTGGCGGGAAAGTCCTGATTTTTAACAATCTGTCCCGCGTCCCGTGGCGTTTTAAAAAAGTACCGATTTTTGGAAAGGATGCATGACAAGCTAGGGAACGGCGGGAGATAGACCAAATTTTTAATCAAGAACCCCCTCACCCCCTGTCAATGGTGTCCCACTTTACCAATGTTAAAATCTGGTCACGTTACGCATGATCAGCGCCTGGTTTGCTTGTGATCAGCGCCTGGTTCGCTTGTGATCAGCGCCTGGTTCCCGCGTGATCAGCCCCTGGTTGGCGCATGATCAGCCCCTGGTTGGCACGTGATCAGCCCCTGGTTGGTGCGTGATCAGCGCCTGGTTTGCGCGTGATCAGCACCTGGTTCCCGCTTGATCAGCCCCTGGTTGGCGTGTGATCAGCCCCTGGTTGGCACGTGATCAGCACCTGGTGTGCGCATGATCAGCGCCTGGTTCATGCGTGATCAGCGCCAGGTTCCCGCATGATCAGCACCTGGTTCGCGCGTGATCAGCGCCTAACTTCTACGTATTTACCTCCTTAACACCAGGTGTTGGAACTAATGACAGCAGCTGGTTCTGCTGCACTAAAGCAAGTCCTCTCATTACGGAGGCCAGCTCCAAAGCTAAGAGCTTATATGGCGGCCGCCTGGCTACTGCACTAAACCAAGTTCTCTCATTCAGGAAGCCAGCTATGACTCCTCAGGGCCAACATGGTGTCCTCCTGGCTACTGCCAGATAGACAGTCTCCTAGCTACGGAGGCTGACTTCCACCCCTAAAGGCCAACATGGCGGCCACCTGGCTACCACCCTAAAACAAGTCCTCCCATTCCAGACATAGGCTAGGACCCCTCAGGGCCAACATGACAGCCTCCTGGCTACTGGGAAATAGGCAGGCTCCTAGCTACGGAGGCCAGCTACTACCCCTAAAGGCTAACATGGCGGCCACCATGACGGTGGCTGGTTCTGCTGTATTAAAGCAAGTCCACTCATTATGGAGGCCGGCTGCAACCCCTCAGGGCCAATATGGTGGCCCCCTGGCTACTCCCAGATAGGCAGTCTCCTAGCGATGGAGGCCGCCCACCACCCATTAAGGCCAACATGGCGGCTGCCTGGCTACCGCCCCAAAACAAGTCTTCCCATTCCAGACATTGGCTAGGACTACTCAGGGCCAACATGACGGCCTCCTGGCTACTGGGGAATAGGTGGTCTCTTAGCTATGGAGGCCGGCTACCACCCCTAAAGGCTAACATGGCGGCCACCATGACGGCGGCTGGTTCTGCTTCATTAAAGCAAGTCCACTCATTACAGAGGCCGGCTACGACCCCTCAGGGCCAATATGGCGGCTGCCTGGCTACTGCACTAAACCAAGTCCTCTTATTCCGGAAGCCAGGTATGACCTCTCAGGGCCAACATGGCAGCTGCCTGGCTACTACGAAAGAGGTAGTCTCCTAGCTACAGATGCCGGCTACCACCCCTAAAGGCCAACATGGCGGCTGCCTGGCTACTGCGGAATAGGCGGTCTCCTAGCTACGGAGGCTGGATACCATCCCCAACGCCCAATATGGCAACCGCCTGGCTATCACCCTAAAACAAGTCCCTCCAAGTGTCATAGTAGAGAATAAGAAACTGTAGTAAAGTAGAACACTCTAGGTTTCAAAGTTGGCCTGATTTTTGGATATAGAAATAGAAATCAACGCTTCAACCATTATCACCCATAATTCATCACATGCGGCCTTGCCCCAGTGCTGAATCCTGTGTGAGGGTCAGCCTGACGTGGCCGGGATGGCAGGGCTCTTGTTCCTTTAAAACGACGGTTTATAGAAGCTTTAGGGTAACTGTTTCTTCACCCCCTGCCCTGGAAGGATCTGCGGCTGCCCAGGCTCTATCATCATTCAAGGAGAACTTAAAGTGAGGTCAGGAAAGACCAAGAAGAGGTTAAAGGAATTGGAATAAAGGGTAAGGAAACTTCAAATAGCTCCAGAATTTGAGAGCCAGCAGATTTGTTGATTTACTAGAGGATGGTGGCTTCTCCCTGCCAATTGGATGCACACAGATGACTGGACTGGCCTGGTCTGTGAGGATGTGGGGCTTCAGGGCTTAAAACAACACACACCTGCTTTTGAAGTTCCATTCTGTTTCTTTGGGACTTTCATTCAACTGGAAGGAAATGATGAATCTTGAAGGATTAAGCTAAGATTCTAGAACAATCCTTATGTTTTCAATATGGAGGGATCCCCGTATTTGAGAACATGATATAAGACTGAGGTCTTAGGTGGGAAGGGTGCTGGGGTGTTCACCCTGCTGTCTATTTGCAGGCCAGGCCACACTTGCATCCTTTAGGCAGGGAGATGGTGCCGCCCTGCCACCTAATACACTGGGAGGACTTTTAAGTGGTTCTGAAGAGGTCTCCACCCCAAACTAGCTACTCAGAATGCCAGGAAGAGAACCACGGGGTTATGCCCTTAGTTTAAGGGTTTTGCCTGAAGTTAAAGTGTCACCAGAGGGGTAGCAGTTGTTACTGTCTAGTAGTGATATAGCCGGGAGCACTCTATTCCATAGATCCTTTCCAATCAGAGCTACTGGAGAGCAAAAGAGAAAGGCTGCATACCTGGGAAAATGTAATGGGGGAAAGAAAAGAAAGTCAATAGTTTTGTGGTTACCTGAGGGTAAACGGGGAGGTGGGGGGGGAGAGTGGGGAGGGGGAGTAGGAAGGGGGCATCAAATAGATGGTGATGGAGAGAGAGCTGCTTCTGGGTGGTGAGCACATAATGCAATGCATAGATGATGTAATGTAGGACTGTACACCTGGAAACAGTGTAATAGTTATCAACCAATGTCACCCCAACAAATTTAACAATAAAAAAGAAAGAAAGGAAGAGAAAGAGAAAGAAGGGAGGGAGGGAGGAAGGAAGGAAGGAAGGAGAGAGAGAGGATAAAGAGAGAGAGAGAGAGAAAGAAGGAAAGGAAAGGGAAGGAAAAAGGAAAAAGGAAAGGAAAAAAGAAGAAAGAAAAGAAAGCAAGCAAGCGAGTCTTGGTGGGCACATGGGAGAGCAGGATTCCTGAGGGAGGACGGGGCAGTGGGGTGCTGCTTTGGAGCTTCTGCTGATGCAATTGGCTCACAGAATTCCTGGAAATTAAAAATTGACTCGTGCTAGCTGCAGGCTCCTGCGTACTGCTGGGGTGTCCACCAGTGCACAGAGAGGCGCTTCAAGGGGACCATAAGCCCCCAGATGTAGGCCTGGCGCACAGGCGTGGTCTGAAGCCCTCACGGATGGCATGGAGAGTCGCGTTGAGGGTAGGAAGTGCAGCGGGGCCTGGGTGGCCCAGGTAAACGTGGGTGGGACTGAGACTACAGGCAGCTGAAAAGTTTGGTGGGCCCCTAATTAGACTGAATCTCCCCATCTGCCTTTTGTAACCATCACGTAGAGAGGCAAGCCCAGCACCAACAGCATTACCGAAATGATCCACTGATTGCTGCTTATATCCCAAAAGCACGCTTCTTAGCGTGGGGACACCCATTTGAAGACAATGCCCTGGAATCACACAGGGAAAGTGACAATGAGAAGGGAGGGTGAGGCCAGCTGTTCGCCTTTGTGGGGGAGGCAGGGACAGGCAGGGTTATTAAAAGCTCCATGACATACTTTGGCTTTGGGGGTGAGGCTGTGTCTCAGCCTGCGGGGTCATTCGCTTCGGAGCAGGTCGGGAAGACCTCCATGCCAGCCTGGGGGAGTTATTCGTGTCAATGCGGCCTCATCCTGCTCCGTGTGTTCTCTCTTTGATAAGGGCCTGCCTTCTGTTTCCAAGCTTGAGTTTTCAGTTCCAGGCCGGGCAAAAAGATGATTCCTCAGAATCGAGGCAGAATCGGGAAGGGAGTGGAAGTTCTGTCCTTCCTCTCCCGTCTCCCTCGCAGTAGATTCCTCCAGTTAACCTGAAGCCAGCATCTTCCTGTTGCCCAGCTGCCCAGGGTGCCACACACTGGGCTGAAGTCCTTAGTGTGCCACAGGCCCCTTTGCCCTTTCACCCATTGCTTCTGTTTTACTTCCTGTCCCCTCATAAGTATGTCTTTCCTAATTTCCATGATAAGTGAAATCCCTGTGAACTATTTCCCTTTAAGGAGTTAATGACTGGTATTGACTTGCGGAGTCGCCTCCTCTCAGAGATATTTGTAGTTTTTCCGAAGCTTCCACACTAAGGGAGGATGCTGGTATGGTAGAACTTGTGGTTCCACTGCAGATAAGTGACAAGGTTTGTTGCATGCCAGGCTTTTGGTGCTCCCACAAATCATGCCCCCTAAGTGAACATCCACCCCCCCCACCCCCCACCCCCCTCACCCCCGGCAACCCAGGCTTGATCTGCTTAACAAGGAATATAGCATCCAGTGATTGACCAGTCGGTCCAAACAGGTGCATCGAGCATGGGCTGTGCTTGGCTTCTTCAATGGGGATGAAGTCAGGTCCCTAAAATGACTGTAGCTCTTCCATTGAGTCCCAAGACCAAGAAGAAACCAAGAGGAAGATGTGGGAAATGTAAGAGTATGGGACTGGCAAACTCTTTCCTGTGGGAATAGCCCACTGGACAGAAAGGGAAGCAGAGTTTTCCTAGGACGTGACCTTTTGCATTTGGCTCAGACTTGTGACTTGTCGTTGTCAGAGATTTTCCAACCTGCTTTGGGGCTGAGACACTCCTATGATAATTGCAATGTTCTCAGGGCACACCTACCCCTCTTGACCAATACACAGAACCAGCCATGCACTCAGACCCACCACCTGCCCTAGTCAGGACAGAACCTCCCGAGCAGAGCTGAGCAGGGGATGACGCCCCAGAATGCAGAGTGATAATATGTGTAATAGCTCTCACTTATCACGCGCTTCCTCTGCCCAGCTGCTGTGCTCAAGGCTTCATGGGTGTGTGATCTTATTTAATCCTTGCAACCACCCATTCAGTTTTACATTATTAACATTATTTTCCTTTTACAGATGAGGAAACTGAGATTCAGGCTAAATAACTTGTACACAGCTAAGAAATGGCACAGTGAGAGTAGAACTCAGTATAATAGAAATCTTGAGAAGCTCAGTTTTCCCCCCCAAACTCCTCTCCCCCCCCCCCCCCCAAAGGCCAAGAGCTAGTTCCACTTCTCCATCTCAGTTGAGCTGGGTCACCACTGGTGCTCCCAGATGTAGGGACTCCAGGGCCATCAGGATCTGCAATCAGATTCACAAGAAAGCCAGAGAGGTGCCCAAATCCACAGGAACGTGAAAACTGGCAGATAGTTTTGTTAGGCTTTACCTTAAGTTTCCAGATGTTTTCATATCTGGAGGCAAAAGCATTTGAAATATCTGGCTTCCATCTCTCCTAAAAATTTGATTTGCAAAGGATATAAGATCATCAACATAGATGTACTGGGACCATCTAAAAGCTTCCTAAAGGGTTCCGAGGGGACTTGAAGTCCTGGGTGTTAATATTCTGGATGCCAGACTTGTCTTCATGAAAGTGTCTCCACAGACAGTGGGAGAAACGAACCCTTTCTATTTTACTGTCCATCTTTTCTTGCTTACTGACTTCTTATTGAAGGTACTGATTTCTACTCAGTGTTTGGTCACTGGGACTGTGAGTCGTTCGTGAGAACAGAGCTGAGGTGGTGGCTGCAATCTTAACAGGAGCCGCACAGTTGGAGGGTCCTTGTCTCCACCTCCTCTTTCATTGCATCTACTTCCTGACTTCAATACTCAGCAAAGCTGGGATGAAGAATTAAGTTAAAAAGTCTGGGAAAGTTGGGAAGGCTCAGTGGGTTGAGCTCTCGCTTTGCAGCCCCAGGGTTGGAGGATTGAATCCCAGCCCCAGCCCGTGTGGACCCGTGCAGACCCAAATGCTGAACTGAGGGATGCTCCAGTTTGGTTCTTGCCAGAGCCCATATGGGAAGGCGCTGGCCTGGTTTCTGCCCAGCATAGCCCCACATCCACCTTTGGAGTGAAAGTATATGGAAAACTGATGACCTATAACTAGGGGGACTGCTCTGGGCCCTTCCCCTTCTCTCTGTCTCTTTGTCTGTCTAAAAAACAGTTTTAAAAACAAGTTAAAAAGGCAGCAGCTCCCAGAATTCTAGAGCCAGACATACTATCTGGATTCCACTTGACTAATTTAATAAATGCTTATTTATTATAAGAATTTGAAATTCAACTTATTGTATTGGGTTATGGGTGAATGTCAAAATATACTAGACACAGTCTTTATCCTCAAGGGGCTTACCATTCTGTTGGGAGGATAAAATTTTCAAATAAAATGATACAGCTAGAGGTAATATCAGGGAACTAGAACTGTACAAGGCACGTACCAGAGCAACGAGAGTGTGTTCACAGAGCTCAGAGATCAGAAAGTTGTAGTGTTAGAAGGGGCTATGTGGAATGGAAGGGCAAAGCCAGAGCAGGATCAAACATGAGGGAACAGCAAAGATAGTCTTCAGCCCAGCTCAGCATTTCATGTCAACCAAGCTAAAATTCCATTGTGTTTCCACTTACACACAGCCTCTCCTGACCCCACTAACTTCATCCACACCTTTTTCTTCTTATCTTCCTTTCATGTGAGTTATTGAAATCTTTTCCATACTTCTTCTGTACTTCAAGTCCAAACTTGTTCTTGAGGCTTTTTCCAACAATTTCAGATTGTGCTGCAATTTCCACTTATTTTTATAATGGGTAGGTCTGTACCACACCTTGAGGAAATTAATTCTGCCTCCTATTGTTGCTAATGATTTTGTTCTATGTCCCTGTTGATACTTTAAGCTTCTTATGGGCAGGGTTGCCTATGGCATTTCTTGTGTACCCAGCACATGGCTAGATGCATTATCAAGATGCTCAGGAATTTTGATTGAATGTCTCATCATCCAGGGTCATTGGTTGTCTAGTTTTATTTGAAGTTTCATAGGGGCAGATGCTACATAGACAATTACATAGTATTTAGATATTTGATGACCTAGAAGTGACTTTGGTGCCCTTACAAAATTCCTTCTGTTTTTTTCTTTTCTTTTTTAAAATTTGTTATTAAATTAATTGGGGTGACATTAGTTAGTAAAATTGCATAGGTTTCACGTGTACATTTCTATAATACATCACTATGTGTTGTGTTGTGTGCTCACCACCCAGAGTAAGTTCTCTTTCCATCACCATATATTTGATGCCCCCTGTTTCCTTACCATCCCCCTCCCCCTTACCCTCTAGTAACTACTAAACTGTTGTCGGTCATGTGCAGCCCCCTCCCACCTGTGTGGAACAAAACCATGTCAAAAACTGATGATGTACAACTGTGGAGACTATCCTTGGCCCTCCCCCTTCTCTGTTTCTCTCTGTCAAAAACAATAAAATAAATCTTTTTTAAATAAATAATTAATATATAGATTTAGGTTTTACCCATATCATCCCAGTAACTTGTACCAATATTTTTTTTAATCTGGTAGATAAGGTCAGATAAAGGAAGACTAGAAAGGGATATAGAAAAGTAAAAAAATTGCTAGGACTAGTGGGAAAGTAAATCAAGTGTTCTAATAAAAAACAATCTCAATGATAACACGATGAGGAAAACCTTACTTATTGGCTGTTGAATATCACTTAAAAGACATTTCTGCACTTTCTGAATGGTATCTTTTCAATATCATTCTAAAAAATAAATATGAAAATAAAGAGACATACTGCACAACAGACTGCATTACTGGTAATATTTGATCATTTTAAACACTTGCATAACAAATTCCCTTTTAGTCTGAATACTGTGCTACGGCAGAAGGCAATGATAACGAATTGCATTCTTAGCACTATCAATTTGCTCTAAGACTTCAGGTAAATGACATGAACACCAACTTGGTGCTTTCTGTTGCAATAGAAACACATTCAACAAAAATTCAGGCATAAAATATTGTTACACAGATAGTTAAATCAAGTTTCTTAGAAAAAAATAGTATAAATTTACGTCTGCTAGTACCTTCAACATATCTAGAGACAAATTTCTAAAGTATCCTTTAGATTTTAACATGTGACCCACACTGGGGTCTCTGAGAAGCACCCAGTGTTTTAAGTTGGCACCTTATGTTCCAAAGTCCTGCCTGCAAGATGGAGATTTGAGGAGCCAGTCCTCCAATTGAGAGTCATCTCTGCAATTCTTTGCTGAATGAGCCATATTACTTACTTCATAGTCCTCAGCTTTTTCTTTTCTTTTTTTGAGTTAAAATTCTTAAAAAAAATTTTTTTTTAAATTTTATTGTTAAATTTATTGGGGTGACATTGATTGGTAACAATTAGATTTTTTTTTTTTTAAATAAAATCCCTTTCAATGTCAAGGTTCTATAAGCAGAGACAACTATAATTTTTCTCTCCTGGCTCCTAAAGCAGGATACTGGAACAGCCTGAATTCGTCTTCTCTAGAACTCTTAAAGAAAGTAAGGTAATATATCTTTCTGACACAGCTAATCCTCAGCTAGCCATGAAGATAACCTCTGTGGGTTAAGTTTCAGACTCAAGATGCTTTAAATGTGCATGTTCCACACCAAGTCACTGGGAAAGTGTGGTCTCTGCCCCCAGGCAACTTTCCATACTAAATGAATTGCATATTTTAAAGTTTCCAGCATGAAAGGACATTCTGCTTCCTATTATATACTGACCAACATGGAACAATGGATGCCAAAATGAGGAAAGGGGAACAGTTGGGTAAACAAACAAACAAAAATCACTTGGCCATGTAAAACTGCCCCGAGATAAAGACTCCATAGCCAGTGTCTTGTACAGGTGGGGAACGAAATCTGTGACATGTAAATGAGTTCTGAGCAGGTATGCACATTCTGCCCAACCCCCAATCCTATTCTAGCGGGCATTTCCTGGGTATGCGTGTTTGAAGTGGGCTTACTGTGGGAAATCTTTCCTTGTGGTTTTGCCTACGATTAAAGCATTAGACAAGGGAATAGAATCCAAGGCTCAGGCATGTGCACCGCAGGCAGCCAGGCTGAAGGACAGCTTTGGAGCCAAAGAAGAGGAAGAAAGATGGCCTGGAGCCATGAGTCAAGATGTGCACCGATGTCATAAAACACTGTGCCTGCTGCTGCTCAGACGGGGAGCTGGAAAGGAATTCGCTCAGCTCCTGGGTCATGTCAAGGGCCAAAAGGAACAGGAGGTGAGATCCTCAGGTGTGTATGCCCTCAGGCCCAGAGAACAGTGGATTTGGAAATAAACGTGGAAAATTGTAAATTGTCAATGGAATGTCAGTGATGGTCAGCCAAATCAATGTCTCCTTTTAAAAATAAACATTCTTTGGTCTCAAAATAAACCATTTAGGGAGGTTTGCACTTTGCACCCAGAGAGGACGGGTAAAACTTCCCTTTTTTGAGCTAGTGGGAATGGAGGCAGAAGCAGGATGGGGGCAGTTCTTAGTGATCAGGGGATTGGAATGGCAGGGTGGGTGGTGGTAGAAGCTCCCAATCCAGCCACAGACTACCGGTGTAAGCTGCCTCTTCTGTGTTTCCTGACCTTTAAAAGAAAGAGGTAAATTATCTGCTTGTATATATGAAAACCCACAAATAAATCTACATACTTGTACATATGGGCAGATAATTTCTGACAAAGTAGCCAAAAACATACAATAAAGAAAGTCTCTTCCTTCAATAAATGGTGCTGCAAAAATTGGAAAACCACATGCAAAAGAATGAATCTAGACTGTGATCTGTTTCCATATAACAAATAACTCAAAATGGATCAAAGACCTACACATAAAAGCTGAAAATAAATTGCATAGAAGAAAACATCAGTACTAAGCTTATGAATCTTGGGATCAGGGAGGAATTAATGAATTTAACCTCAAATGCAAGAGAAGCAAATGCAAAAATAAATGAATGGAACTACATCAAACTAAAAACCTAACCCACAGCAAAAAAAAAAAAAAAAAAAAAAAAAAAAAAAAAAAAAAAAAAAAAAAAAAAAAAAAAAAGGAAAAAAAAAAGAAAAAAAAAAAAAAAAAAAAAAAAAAAAAAAAAAAAAAAAAAAAA
>PVKE010014195.1:0-10995 GCA_004027555.1 Craseonycteris thonglongyai | reverse complement strand
CCAATTAAAATATTGGCAGAGGACCTGAGCAGACATTTCTCTCAAGAAGACATCAAACAGCCAACAGATATATGAAAAAATGCTCAACTTCACTAGGTATTAGGGAAATGTAAATCAAAACCACAATGGAATATTATCACCTGTTAGAACGGGCATAATGAACAAGACAAGTAATAGCAAGTGTTGAAGAGGCTGTGGAGCAAAAGGAAACCTCATACATTCTGGTGGGGATGCAAGTTGGTACAAACACTATGGAAAACAGTATGAAGGCTCTTCAAAAAATTAAAAATAGAGTTACCATATGACCCAGCAATCCCTTTTCTGGGTATCAACCCCCAAAAATTTGGAAAACTTTTGTCCACAAAGGTATATGTATTCCAGTGTTCATTGCATCATTATTCACAGTGGCCAAGACCTGAAA
Source organism: Craseonycteris thonglongyai (assembly GCA_004027555.1). Lineage (NCBI taxonomy): Eukaryota > Metazoa > Chordata > Mammalia > Chiroptera > Craseonycteridae > Craseonycteris > Craseonycteris thonglongyai. The sequence goes on along the minus strand of PVKE010014195.1, from coordinate 10,574 downwards.
ACAACTGAAATGTCTTTCAACAGATGATTGGATCAAGAAGATGTGATATTTATACACAATGGAATACTACTCAGCCATAAGAAAAGATGAAATACTGCCATTTGCAACAACATGGATGGATCTTGAGATCATCATAAGTCAGACAGAAAAAGTTAAGAACCATATGACTTCACTCATATGTGGTATATAAAACTGAAAGCAACTAAAGTACAAGACAAGGAAAAACAACTTGAGACACAGACAACAGGTTAGTAGTTACCAGAGGGTAAGAGGGCAGAGCAGTGGTAGAGGAGGGAGGGGGGCCAAATTATGGTGATGGAAAGAGAACGGACTCTAAGTGGTAAGCACAGAATGTAATATACAGACAATGTATTATATGTAGAATTGTACATGTGAAACCTATGTAACTTTATTAACTAATGGCACCCTAACAAATTTAATTTAAAAAGGAGGTACAATGTAATGGTTTCAAGGTTCCTTCCAACAGTACCATTAAAGAAAGGCTTTATGAAATATACTATATAGAATTCTTTCCTTGTCTCTTCACTCCTGGGTACAAAGGAAGGAAAACATATATGGCCACAGGGAGGATTAACGTTAAACCAAAGAAAGACCTTTTTAAGCTTTGGGGTCATGAATGGCAGAAGCAGGGCTGCTTCCCACCTACGGTGGAAGACATTTGAGGATGCTGGCGGCTGAGCATGCCATGTACAGAGGTGACCTTCGTCTTCAGTTGAGCACTGTCCTCTCTGGTGCAGCCCTCTATTTGGCTCCTCTGCCTTCAGTTGTCTCTTTCCTTTCCCTTCAAAGCAATCTCTATATCAACTTTTTAGTTTCTTTCTTCTATTATGTCACCTTTTTGCTAACTATCCATCCACAATTATTTGTTTCTTTTAGTATCATGTCTAATTTCTCTTTCTGATTTCCAGCTCCCCATGATGTGCCTGTTATTTATGATCTACTTCTGTGAACAATCTTCACTAGAACCTAGTCTGTCCTATAAGTATACCTGTGATCTAGGTCCTAGACCATTCCCACCACCATGGCTTTGTTCAGTTTTGTGCACATTCTGAATGTGCAGCATCTCCATCGATCCTATTTGCTCTTCAAAGCTCAGTGGAATTACTGCTTCCTCCCTGAAATCTAGCCTGACCCACCTAGCCCTCTGACCCTCTTTCCCACATACAGCTAATCACAGTTGAACCTTAAAGATCTATGTACTTGATACAGGCTTTTCTCTCATCTCTACAGCTAAATTGAAACCTAGCGTATTAGGCACATAATAGCCCTCAGTAAAGACACAATAGGTTTGAATATGCTTGGGCCTTCGCTTTTCTGTGATGAGTCTTAAGGACTCACTGAGTCCTTAAGACTCAGCACCTCTCAGAGCCTCAGTTTCTGCACATGAATGAAAAGGGTTTGCATGAGATGGTGGCTAGTGTTCTATAAGCTCTAACACAGGGGTGTTCAACCTGTGGCTTCCCTGGGCCATGTTGGAAGAAAAAGAATTGTCTTTGGCTACACATAAACTATAGTAACACTAACGATAGCTGATGAGCTAAGAAAAAAAAATCACACACAAAAATCTCAAAATGTTTTAAGAAAGTTTACAAATTTGTGTTGGGATGCATTCAGAGCTGTCTTGGGCTGCATGCTGTCTGAGAGCCATGCGTTGGACAAGTTTGCTCTAACATGTTATAGATCTATGAAAGAACTTGTTAGAACCCTGCTCTCCATCTCCATCCCCAAGGGATATGAGGGAGAGAGCAGTATCATGCTATAGGAGTGAAGACAAAGTTAGTCCTGGGACTCATCCATCCATCTCTCCGTCCATCCAGCAAATATTCATTGAATACCTACTCGGTGATAACTCTGTTGTAGGCACTAGGGAGCCAGTGCTACAAAACAAAGTCTTTGTCATGGAGCTAAGAGTCTAGTGATGAGAGACAGATAAAGCAATATGTATAATTGGTTGGCCAAAAAGTCATTACGTTTTCCATAAAAGAGTCACCTGTCATTTAATCACCAAAAACAAAACAAAACAAATCAAAACCTCTCTTTTGAAGTTTGTTTAAACAGAATCTTGAATGAAGTAAGAGAGCAAACTACACACACAGTCCGGAGAAAGAGCATCCTGGGCAGTGGGAATACCACACACTGTGCTAAATTTCTGAGCTAAGAGTGGGCTTAGCCTGTTTGAAGAGTGGCTCTAAGATGTTACAATCCTATAACAGTCTCCCTGACAGCAATAGCACCATCAGTGAGTTAGGAAAATAAATGAATCAGACCTTGTAGCACCAGGTGCAAGTGCCTTGGGTCTCTGGCCTCTGGCTTCTGCCATCTTGGAAACTCTCCCATGGCCACCTAGCTCTCATTCATTTAGTTAATATATACTTAGTAAACATTAATCATGGCTCCAGGCACTGTTGAACTTTCCTTGTTAACTTGTTACTCTCTAAGGGTTAAATACCAATTCCACTTTTCCCTTGGATTAAGAGTATTTGCAGATTATGCTAGAAACATACAAGAAAAAGCTGAGTGGAGTAGGGTCCCTTGTACATATCTTAAGAACTTCGTTGGTCACATGGCCTCAGCTCTCAACTTGGAGAACATCTTTAAGTGAGGTGCTGCACCAGTCAGTCTCTGGTTTCACCACAAAGAACTTTGGTTAGAGCCCATTTTCCATTTCCTAAAATGCTGCATTCACTTAGACAAGACAGAGTCCAAGGGTGAGGATGGTGAGGCAGTTTCAAATAGGGAAAGGCTCAACCAACAATAAAGAATCAACACATGGATACGAGAGACTGAGGGAGAGACAGCGAATAATAAGATAGAGCCCTTTAAGACACTCACAGGGACATCTTCAGTAAAATGAGAACATGATAAATGCTAAATGACCAGGGCTGCAAACACATGCTAAAGGAATCAACCGTGGCCTGAGGTGATTGGAAAAATATCCTGAAAACCTGGGGCTTAAAGAGGTAGGATTTTCTTTTTTCCAAATATGGTTGAGAAAAGGATGAGAATAAGACACACAGATGAGAAAGCTTATGCAGTAACCAGGGACTGGAGGAGGAACAGGGAATCACACGGCAAGGAAGGGAGATGCTCTAGGGCCAGAATTCCTGTTTAATATGTACTATTACATGTAGGTGTTTCCATTAGGCCTGGGAAAATTCTAGGCCCCATATCTAGAGGCTTCTTTCAGACAAAGGTGGGGCATAACCTTCTATTCCTTCATTGTCAACCCCATTAGGCCCAATTCAAGGGCTTTTCTGTCACCATCTCCTATGATGACAATAGCCACAATAATACCCCACAATGGTATAGTCCTTCAAAAATTACAAAACGCTATACTTGAAATTTCACGAAGGCAAGGGCCGTATCTGTCTCCATTCAACTCCTCAAACCTGACACAGCATTTACCATAAAAGAGAACTCACTAAATTCTTAGTTAATAATTAAAAAAAAAAGGAGAACCAGTTGCATCATCCAGTTTGAGCTTCATAATAGCCATGTGGGGCAGGGAGACCAAATATTGTCATCCCAATTCTACAGATGAGAGAAGTGAGACCCTGCACAGGTATATGGCTTGCCCAAGTTCTCTGAAGTACTGTGTTGCAAACTTTGCATTAATAGTTGCACTGAACTAAGAACCAGAACACTGGCAACCAGTGAACTAGGAATTTATCTTTGTCATTTTGTCTTTGGACCTTACATTTTCTTGTTTGTTAAATAGATAGAGAAACTAAATTTTGTTGATTCTAAGATACACATGCATACATGCACACATGCATACACGTGCGCACACAAACATACATACATTTATTTAATCACATTTTAATGTCTCTGAAGTTGGGATATGTCTTATAGTCAATGATGTGCCATATTTTCACGTGCAGCATTTGTTCCTTTCTTGAATTCTGTGAGAAAAGGTAACTTTTAGCTTGTCTAGCTGCTGGAAAGTGAATGTAAGAATGCTTTTAAACTGGTACGTGCTGTTCAAATAAGTAATGACTAGTAAAACAGAGGTTCCGCTGGCCTCCCTCAAGCCCTAGCTGCATGCTTCCTAATCACTCTGAAGAAGCCAGCCCCTAAGTGGGTCCTACTTAGAGTCCCTGAGCAAGCTCTGCAAGCGAGGAGATTAAGAGGCATTAACCCAACAAACAAATGCTGGCATCTCTGAGACACCTGGTACAAATCTTTGCTATTGATTAAAGGAATTAGTGGTCTGAGAATCTATGAATAGACAAAAAGAAAGGAAATGCAATCCTTTTCCACAAGCCCAAACACAGACCAGGAATCCACTGATTTCTTTTTTCCCCTGTTGCTGCATACCTGTGGTTCCGTAGGACTGAATTCCCAGAAGGAGCCCCTTTGACACAGGGACCCTGCTCCAGCAGAAGACACCCTCCCCAACAGAAGTTCCTCCCCCATGCCATCCCACATACTCTTTTGTTTACAGCAGTCACCAACCAGGTGGACGATACACAGGGGACTGATATGAGGACTGGCGGTGTCCTGAGTCTGCAGCAGGCACACTGTAGCAGGCACACTGCAGCTCTGTAGCCACTGAACTGCATACATTGGCTGCATTTGGCTTCCATTACCCACACTTGTAAAAAAACAAAGAAAATAAAAATGTCAGCATTGGGGAGGGGACGGGGAGGATCAAATGAGAAGCAGAGTGGAGACAAGGGTAAATTAAGTGAGATGCTTTGAGAGCAAAATTTAAGGAGAAACACACTCCCACTGTACAGCTTGTGAGTAGCCTTCTCATACTTCCACTTTGTCACTCATCCCTGCTAAATCTTAGACAAATCATTGAATAGTCTATATTTAATGGGCTCCAATGCTTCCAAACACATAAAAAAGAGTTGATAATCACTTTCATGTAGAATTATATAACTCTTTGTTGCACTTAATTTATAAGTCATGTTCAAACATATTTTGTCATTTTCTCTTCACTGCAACTTGAGTTTATTACTATAATTATTATAATATGCTGTAAACAAGGAATCTAAAACCGAGTTTAATTTGATTAAGAGGCCAGACACTGATAAGGAACAAGATGCCATCACCTAAAAATAAGTTGCTGTAGAAATTGTTTTTGTTTTTATTCTTGTTATCCAAACTTGTGCCACTAATTTTAAAATTAAGGCAACAATCTTATCTTATTGCCTGTGTCTTAGAATGATAGCAATGACTGTTCAAAATATTAAACAGGAATTGCATTTCTCCATCCTATGGACTGTTGGTTTAAGAAGGGTATGCTTCAATTAAGTCAAGTTGGACTTTCAGTTTTCCGGAAATTTTAAGAGGAAAGTAAAGTGTCCCATTTGGGGGAATGAAGGCAAAGGGGAGTGGGTTGCCATTGTGTCAAAGAGAGTCAGATGGGAAAAATGGATGAACTGGTTTGAAAAGCTTTAAATTTGACATGGGAGTCATTTGCCAACATCTGTAGGTATCTCAAAAGAAAGATAAGACTCATCTCAATCTTTTGCAATTAAGAAGTGATGAATTTAGAAAACACTTCTGGAATGATGGAATAAGAACCTCTGAAACAGTGCTTCTCCATAAAAGTTATGAGAACACTTTAAAACTTCCCAGGATCAATTTTTTAGAACTCTCAAAATTAACCAAATTAACCCAACGAGTATTTATTGAAGAGAAATGGCTGAGTCTCAGTAAGAACAGTGAGATTTATGGAATTTAAGTCTGTCCTATTTTTATCCCGTTCCCCTAGCTCCATGTAACCTTGAATATCAACAATTTCCCAACAATGGTAGCTATGAAAATTAGCAGCCTAGCAGCCACTGTTAGGAGATATAATGTATTTGGATCTTCCCCCAAAGCCCCATCCCAGAAAAATTGTGACTATTTGATCTGTCTGGCAGCTTCCTAGAAAAGCCCCGTTCATAGAACTTGTCTTTATTTTACTTGACTCAGTGCTAACAGCCCTATCCCCAGAGTGTTTGTTAAAAACAAACAAACAAAAAACAGTGGTAATTGTTTAACATCACAACTGCTTGAGGGTGGCAATATCATACAAGACAAATAAAAGGTTTTCCAATCAATTTAAAGGGAGAATCTGGGAAATTAAATGTTCATAGGAAGCATTGAAAAGCTCTGACATATTTGTAGGACTTTAGGAGGCCATACACATGTATAAGTCTGCACACATACCCAGGAAAGACCCAAGAAGGCTCGAATATTTTTTATGAAGGAAAACAAAGAAACAAACAAAAGAGTAAGGTGAGAGACTGGATTAAAGGGATAGTGAGAACACTAAAATTATAAAAACAGCAATGTCACCCCAATAAATTTAACAATTAAAAAAAAGCAATAAAATAAAATAATAAAAATCAGGAATTAAAAATGAGTGAACATCACTACTAACTGTAAAGAAATAAAAAGTAGTATATTATCAATAGTATCAAAAAATTAACTTGGGGAAGCCGGGATGGCTCAATGGGTTAGGCACTTACTTTGCAGCGCGGGGGACCGAGGATCGAATCCCGACCCCGGCCCGTGCGGAACCATATGCTGAACTGGGAGCTCCCCTAGTTCAGTTCTCTCTGTCTCTCTCTCTCTCTCTGTCTCTCTCTCTCTTCTGTCAAAATAAATAAATAAATAAAAATATTAAAAAAAAAAAATTAACTTACGTGAAATGAGCAAATTCCTAAAAAAACACAAACTACCAAAACTGACTAAGAAGGAATAAAGAATCTGAATAGACCTATAACAAATAAAGAGATTGAATTAATAAAAAAAAAAAAAATTCCCACCAAAAAAGCCCACATCTGGATGGCTTTATTGGTGAATTCTAACAATCATTTAAAGACAAATGAATACCAACCCTTCACAAACTCACAAAATGGAGGAGTGACTACTTTTGACTCATCCTGTGAGGCCAATATTATCCTGATACCAAAACTGAAGACTTCACAGGAAAAGTAATGACCAATATTCTTTATAAATGTAGATGAAAATAATCTCAACAAAATACTAGCAAAACAAATCCAGAAATATCTGAAAAGGATTATACACTTGCCTATATGACAACCAAATAGCATTTATCTCTGGAATGCAAGGTTGGTTTAACGTATGAAAATTGATCAGTGTAATATATCATATTAATACATTAAAGGATAAAAACCATATGATTATCTCAAAAGATGCATAAAAAGCATTTGACAAAATCCAACATTCTTTCATGATAAAACACTCAACAAATTAGGAATAGAAGGTAACTTCCTTAACCTGATAAAGAATATATATGAAAATCCCACAACTAATGTAAAAGATATAAAAGATGGCATGTTTCCCCTAAGATCAGGAATAGGCCAAGGATTCTCATTTTTGCCACTTCTGTTTAACATTGTGGTGGAGGATCCGGTCAGAAAAGTTAGGTAAACAAAATACATAAAATGCATTCAGATTGGATGTAGTAAAACTACTTCTATTTTTCATATCACTTGATCTTATATAAAGAATATCATAAGGAATTCACAAGAAAATGGGTTCAGCTAGGTTTCAGGATACAAGATCATATACAAAAACCAATTAGTGCTCTATACATTAGTAATGAACAATAAAAAAAATGACATTAAGGAACCAATTTTATTTATAATAGCATCAAACAGAATTAAATACTTAAGAAGATTTGTCAACTGAAAAGTATGAAACATTGATGAAAAAAATTAAAGAATACCCAAATAAATAAGAAACCATTTTGTTTGTGGATCAGAACACTTAGTAATAAATTTTTTAGGATGGTAGTATTCCCCAAGGTGATTTACAGATTCAACACCATCCCAATCAAAATCCCAGCTGCCTTCTTTTTTTGTAAAATGGGCAAGCAGATGCTAAAATTCTTGTGAAGATTCAAGTCATTTTAAATAGCTAAAACAATCTTTAAAGATAACAAAGTTGGAGGACTCACACTGCCCAGTTTCAACATTTACCTCAAAGCAACGGTGATCAAGACAATAGAGTTCTAGCATAATATATACAGTTCAATGGAATAGATTGCCCAGAAATAAACTCATGTATCTATAGTCAATTTATTTTCAACAAAAGTGCCAAAACAATTTAACAAGAAAATAATAATAGTTTTCTCATCAAATAGTGCTAGAATATCTAGATATCTACATACAAGATAATGTACTTGGACCTCTGTTTTGCACCATATTAAAAAATTAACTCAAAGTGGATCATAGATATAAATGTAAGGGCTAAAACATTAAAACTCTTGGAATAACACAATAGAACATATCTTCATGACTTTGACTTAGTCTTTGAATAGTTTCTTAGATATGACACCAAAAGCACAATTGAAAAAAGGAAAAAATAAATTGGCCTTCATCAAAATTAAAATTTTTATTTTTCAAAAGACACTTCATTAGACAAATGAAAAGACAGCCCTCAGATTAAGAGAAAATATTTGCCAATTATATATTTGATGAGGAACTTGTAGCCAGACTATATAAAGAACTGCAAGTCAACTATAAAAGGACAAATAACCTATTTTTTTTAATAGGCAAAGGATTTTAAACATTATTTCTCAAAAAATTATAAAGAAATGGCAAAAAGAACATACAAAGATGATCAACATCTTTCATTATTAGGGAGATACTAATCACAAACAGAATGATATACCATCTCATACCCTCATGTATGGCTATAAAAAAAGGATATGCAATAACAAAGGTTGGTGAGGATCAGAGAAACTGGAAATCTCGTACATTTCTGGCAGGATGGTGAAATGGTACAGCCAGGTTTGAAAAATGGTTGGCAGTTTCACCAAAAGATAAACATAGAATTACCATATGACCTGGAAATCTACTCCTCGATATATACCCAAGAGAAATGAAAACATATGTCTACACAGAAACTAGTATACAAATGTTCATAGTTACATTATTCACAATCGTCAACAAGTAAGAATAAAACAACCAAATGTCCATGAAATGAGAAATGCATAAACAAAATATGGAATGTTCATACAGTGGAATATTGTTCAGCAATGAACAGGAATGTAGAAATGATACACAATATGTAGAGGAACCTTGAAAGCACTATGCTAAGTGAAAGAACAAGATACAAAGGCCACATGTTGTATGATTCCATTTATATGAAGTACCTAAAAATAGGCAAATCCATAGACAGGAGTGGGTTACTAGTGGCCAAAGTCTGGGGGGAGAGGAAAGTGGGGAGTAACTGCTAATGAGTAAGGAACTTTGTTTGGGGGTAATGGTTGCACAGCTCTGTGAATATACTAAAAACCACTTAACTGTACACCTGAAAGCTTAGTATACCTTTATTCTATTTTGAAAGAATGTTGTATCAATCATATAGGACTCTCTTATTTGCATGTAACAGAAAAGCCAACATCAACTTGCTTAAACAATAAAAGGGAATTTATGGGCTCATATAAAAAAAGGATAGTGCTTCGGGAATGACTTTATTCTAAGAGCTCAAGTGAATTGGCAGGACTTGTTCTGCTCCCATTGTGTTGGTTTTGTTCTTAAGCCTTGGTGGCAACAGTCTCAGAGCATCTCAGGGTCAAGTCTCTGGGGGAAATTTACCTGCTTCCCCAAAAATCAGAGGCTGTGGGTCCTACAAGGAAAAGCACAGGCCAAAGCTGTGGGGTGTCTTGAGAGAAATTAGGGAGATGGAGTTGCTGGCCCTCTCTCATTCTGAGACTCTCATGTGCAGCTAATTCCTGCTAGGAAGCCCTCCTAGCTAGTCACATGGCAATGAAAATACTGTGTTATCTCAACCCATCCCTGCTGAAGGGGAACCATGTTCAGTTTTTCTCACAGAAGAACCTTCCTGAGTATGTTTCTCCAGAATCATCTCAAGGGCTTCAGGGGTCACAGGCGAGCAAGTGCTAGAGCTGGGATTGCAACTCAGATCCCTCTGACTTAATGAGATGTCTTTCAAGCAGCTGAAAAAACACATAGCAAGGAAGCCTATGAAATAGGCGGTTAAGGATTCTTCCTGGGATAGTTTCAAGGGTTGGGAGGAGGTCTGTAAGGAAGGACCAACTGTGCCTGTGGGAGAGCCTCGGAACTTGAGACCTGTTCTGACATTCAGAGCACTTTCCTTAGGCAATCCAGTGGGAGGCAGGACACAATTTCCAAGATTATCTCTTTCTATGAGAGAGATTGGAAAATAATGGTCTAACCATGAGAAGTTGTACTGATGAGCAGGAAAACAGTTGAGACCCAGAACACGGATGGTTGGTTATTCCCACCTAGGAGCTGCTACCTGCCCCTTCCCCTCCCTGCTCATCTGCACACAAAGGCACCTGCAATAGATTACCTACAAGGCCAGGCTTACAGCCCATGGGGATGCAGGCAGAATTGTTGCAATTACTTGCAAACCTGTTCTCTGAAGCAGGATAATTTTCATGAGCCAGAATAAATCCTTCCATGACAATGAGTAATTTTTATGGCCTTTCTGCAGCCATCTAACTAATTGCACATCTCACATTTTATAATTTTCCCTCCCCCATCAGTACAAGAGTAGTAGTTAGCAATGACCTTGCTCTCTTCTATCGCTGAACC
>PVKE010014194.1:0-35353 GCA_004027555.1 Craseonycteris thonglongyai | reverse complement strand
TGAAAAGAAAAGTGCTTTTTAAAAATAGTAAGCGTAGCTTGCTACATTGAGTAGGGAATCTCAAACCCAGCTGTAGTGATAGCTGGTACTTCTTGGGCCCCAAGCCACATCTCCCGGGAGCACCTCAGTTTCAGCTGCCTCTGTGGGGGACAGTTCTCATGCATGAAGCCTGCTTAGCTTCCTTCTTTTTGCCTCAGAGTTAACAGCATTTGTAATAGCAGTTGTTTTAGAAGAAAAAAAAAAAAAGATGAGGGAAATTGCTGGCGTGGTAATTTACAGTTACACACAGTGAAATGTCTAGGTGTGAACACATAACCTTGTGATTACACTTTTGCATATGTGTCCTGCTTTGCTAGTTTCAGTCACCAAGTTTGGTACACTTGTTAATGTTTTTTGTTTTGTTTTGTTTTGTTTTTTTTCACTTATTTCAAAACATCAAGAATGCCTCTCTCTTTTTTGTGATGCATCATCATAGCTTATTATATTATGCTCAGTGGCCTGCAGGCTTTTCTGTCCTGAGGCTTTTTTGGGGGAGGATGAGGTCCATTGCTGAAACAATCCAAAGACAGGCAAAGTAGCCCCTGGGGACAGATGAACCAGAGTGAAACACACTGTTCACTTGGCTTTTCTCTAAACTCAACCGAGCCCAGAGATGAAAGCACCCCCACCCCCCTCTCGGAGTAGCAGTAGTGAACCATAAAGAATATTCATTACCATATAAATATTTAATTTTTGAAGTTCAAGTAGCCTATCCATCATTGTCAATTAATTTGTACCAAGAGCTCAAGGTGGTTGGCATGGTAATGCTGATACTTTGGAGAATTTATCTGTAGAACAGATAAGATAATGCACTTGGACTCATAATTTCCCTAATTTTGAAAATCTATCCCTTGCTTTCCTTGTTGGAAAATTGGAGGGAATGAATTTTCCACTTACGGATTTGTAAAGGACATGAGTTAACTCATTTTGATGACTGACCTGACAGTGTAAGTATGCGTACCTGTTCTCAGCAGTAAAGTCGGTGCCTTCCTTCTGTCTCTTCTTTCCAGAATAGTCTTTTGTAATGGTAGGAGGTGACCACGTTTAGCACCTGAAAGGGAAAGAAACAATTTCTGAAGAATCTCTTCCAGACCTTCTTGTCCATATGATTTATAACTGTTCAATGTGTGATCCTCTGTGGGGGATTATTAGGCCACAGAGGTGGCATTCGGGCCCCAGGCAAGGCTAGGAGAGGCTGGGCCCAGGCTGTTCTTAGGCTAATGTACTCCAGCCAAATGGGATTTACCAGGATTCATATAGTGGGAACTTTTCTCTCTTACATCAGATCTTCTTTTTGCCCCTCACGTGGCTCCCATTCTAGGGTTAGCTAACCAGGCTCTGAGGGTGAGATGAGGGCACTTCTCAAGCCCTGGTTGTGATGGGTTGACAATTATGCTGAGATTGTGACACCAGTGTCAATAGCCATTCACTGTTCCATTCTGATGTTTACTCGTATGCAGAGGGAGTCACTGGTTGTTTAGAGATGGAAGTGGAGCTGAGAGCAGGTTCAAAGGCTAGCTGGGGTTTCATCTTTTGGTAACCACCACCATAAATCCCTAAATAATATGAGTACTTTTCCGTGGTCCATACAATACAGGCAGAAGCTCTCCTTGAGTTAGAAGGGGTACCATTTTGAAAATTCACACCAGATGCTTATGCTGTCTGCTGTTTAAATACTTCTGCCAAGTGCTGGGTATATAAACAAAAGGTATGTCAATATTTAAATGACTTTCTTTTCATGTGAAGCAAGATCATTTTTAAAAACGAGACTAAGAGATATGGACAATGTTATGTCATCTGGCACAAATTGATCTCAGAGTGAATAAGTTGCTTTATGGATATAAGGGCAGCACCATCGACTGAAATGATAGTTTAGGGCACACTGTTCTTCATCATATGCCTAAAGCATTGCATGCAGCAGTGTATTCACCTGACAGGTATGGTATTTAACTGTTGCAATCTTAGCCCAGTGGTCTTCTTATTTGGTTGCTTACTTAAATGACAGTGGGATTTTTAGAATATATAAATGGTAGAACCTCTATTACATTTGAGTTTCTGGAGTGTAAATGTGTTGTAAAAAACCTCCTCAAGGGGAAGCCGAGATGGCTCAGTGGGTTAAGCGCTCACTTTGCAGCGCCTGAGACCGAGGATCGAATCCTGGCCCTGGCCCATGCGGACCCATGTGCTGAACTGGGGAGTTCCCCCAGTTCAGTTCTCTCTCAGTCTCTGTATCTCTCTCTCTCTCTCTCTCTCTCTCTCTCTCTGTCAAAAACAAAAACAAACAAACAAACAAACAAACAAACAAAAACCTCCTCAAGTGATTTTGCAAAAAGAGGAGACAAGAACATTGGAGTCTCTGTTGTTTAGATGTGGATATTCCTCACTCAGTAGATTTGCCATGCTTATGAAAAAAAATGTAGTATTTTATATATATTCACACACGTACACTATATGTTTTTTGGCACAAAAATTCAAAATAAAGTACCAAAATTTTTCATACCAAATTAACAGATGAAAAAAATTAGACCTTTTTGCATATTAAACTAACAGTTTAAATAATTAGACTTTTTGCATATCAAATTAACAGATTAAAAAATTAGGCCCTTAGGTCTCCCTTTGCCCTATTACTGTTGATAGGGCTAAGAATTAGAACTTCACATCAAACTAACAAGTATGTAAATTGATAGGCTTTTTCTATACAACATTTGCCAATGCGATCAATAGGCTTAAAATATTCATATATTTGACCCAAAAATATATGGGAGTCTAGCCCAAGAAAATAATCTGAGTTGCAGGCTGATATAATTCCACCATTATTTATAAAAGCAGAAGAATGGGAACTGTATATTTATATGATGCAATATTGTGTAATTGTAATAAATTATATTTACCGGTATGAGTTTTTAGTAAAATGAGAAACTTCTTGTGTTACTATTATTAAAAGAAAACAAAAGTTTACATACAGCATGTTCTAAATGTGAAACCAAATATAGGCAGAGTAGACACCAAAGTACTAATATTAATCATATATCAGTACCTTTTTATTCTTGTTTTGTACTTTTCTGAATTTTGTATGTTTTCTACAATACCACTTTTTAAAAATTTTTATCCCTTTTTCTCCTTCTCTCTCTCTTTTTCTATCTGTTACCTTCTCTCAAAAAAAATTTTATCCTTATAATTAGAAAAATAAATATACTCATTGGAAATGCTTTAAAAACAAAAATTTTGTAGAAGAATTGGCAGTGGAAGATCTCACTATAGAGAGCTAATCTGTGAAGGGAAGAGTTGTGGAACTTTTCAGTAGATTAGAAAAGTGCTTAAATTGGCTTCAAGCATAAGAAGCAGCAGGAAGCTGGATTGTAAGCATGTGCATGTTATGGGGAAAGTGCAATGAGTTAATGAAATAAAGATAAAGTCAGAAAGATGCAAAGTAGATAAGTAGATGGAGAATGAATATAATGAAAGATACATTTTGTTCTATTATTGTTATAGAGTGAGTGGTGTGATGTTAGGAAACTTTCTCGTGATTTCTGACCTTTCAGATCTGTCTGATTGGTTTATGTTCATCAGAAATATGGGTAAATGAAGTCAACACAACCAATAGGAACTGAATATGAAAGGAAATGAAGGACACTTCTGGCTATAAAATTAGCCCCATCATCCCTTCTAGTACTGGACCTTTTATTCTTTTCTCCAAACGTTTAGTACTTGATTTGCTTGATTGAAGATAGGGTAAAAATTCCAAAGTAGCTGTGTTGGCCATTGTCTTACTATTCTAGTCGATAATGTTTTTAAAAAGTCAGCCTATTTTAGTTGAGGCCCACAGGCCATCTGCCTGACACTGTCTTTTAGTTCAGGGCTTTGATGGAATGCTTAAAGGCACCTGCTGGGAAAAAGCTATAATTTCTCAATAAATTAGGTAAATCTGAACATTTACTAATAACATTTCTTTCCCTAATGCCTGCTGGTAGTACTCTGAGATCATTGTGTTTATGAATTTCCCTCTTAATTTTTATTTTTTATTTTTTTGTAATGGACTAGTAGTGTCTGTTATATCTCTCTTGTTATAAGTACACGTATCCAGATTATGTTGAGACCATTGTTCCTTGTTTGTGTGATCCAGAAGTTTAAAGGTCCTGTGTGAGGAGCCAGAAAAGCCTAGGCAACATTATGATTTGACATTATTCCCAGACTAACTAGTTATTAGTTTACTATCTTGTAGTGTTCTATGTTTATTTAGAGCTAATTTGATGTTAAAAGAGTAACTTAGAGGGACTATTAGAAGTAATTTATTTTATTTTATTTTAAGATTTATTTTGTTGTTCGTGAGAAGGAGAGAAGGAGAGAGAGAGAGGGAGAGAGAGAGAAGGTGGGAGGACCCATAGCAGCCACCATGGTTGTACATCATTAATTGTGACATGGTTTCATTCTACACAGGTAGAGTAGGAACTGAACTGGGGGCCTCCCACATGGGGAGGTGAGAACTTCACCGCTGTGCCATCTGGTGGTTACCAGTTGCACTGCAGTTCAGCATATGGGTTTGCATGGGCTAGGGCCAGGACTCGATCCCCAGACCTCACGGTTGAAGGCAAGCGCTTAACCTGTTGAGCTCTCCTGGCTTCCCCAGTCATTTGTTTTAAACTACTATTTTTGAAAATTGTTATCTGATTGCCTTTCCCAATTTAAAAGAAAATAAATTTTTGAGATACACAGGACCAGAGGGTCAAGTAGTATCTGGAGCTTCCCCTCCCATACAAGGTTCAGAAATGCAGTGCGATTGGGGTGCTGTAAGGTAGCTGGCACCTAAGTATTCATCTGAATAGTGGTATATTTAATTTTAATCTATCTTTCTTAAATATTTGAGAAGTCACTTTCTGTTATTATTAATAAGAAAAATACATTGCTAAACAACTTTGCAAAGCCCAGTGTGTGTGTTACCAAAGTCTCTATGCTTAGTTTCTTTATGCTTTTAGACTTATGAGACATACTTACAGATATAAGGGATTATTGATAATTTTTTAATACTGTCCTCTGTTTTCTATCAGTATAGATGTACAGTATTTTTATTATGTGTCTTCAAATTTACACTATTTTTATGGAGATAATTGCTATTTTCCTTGAATTTTTGATGCAAGAATCACTTTTCAGAATTAGACTGTAGATCAAATAACTCAGCCTGTTTCTGTTTGTGCCTCTTGGGGAACAGCTTTGGAACTAGTGCTCCGATTAATTTTCTATCCAGTACTGCAAAGGAAATGACCAAACAAATTGGGAATTAAGAGAAATTATACTGAAAATCCATCTTCATGAGGAAATCCTTATGGACTTTGCTAAAAGGTGGTGAATATTTTTCTCTTTGTAGCAGCCTACTTCAATTCAAAAACTCAATAGAGGTGAAGCTTTTCTTTGAATTCAGTGGGGCTTTGAAAAAGCAGTATAAAAAATTGGCAATTTATATGTGTTTTTAGCTTACCAACATTTTGTTTTTGTCCCTACTCTTTGGTTTCAGAAAATAAACAGGATTATTGCAGTTTAACATTTACATGACAGTGTTCTGATTTTACTGGGGATGGAGGGGTGGGGACTTGCTGTAACTGACGACCATCTTAGTTTTGTGAGCATTTTGTGAAAGAAAAATTAGAAGAAATGACATAACCCAGTGAGGTAGTGTTTTTTGAATCCAGTGCCTACCTTCTGGACATATTTTTCTGGTTGTCTTGTTTCTGTTCTAATGAACTCTATATTTTAGTTTCTTTTGCCACTGGTATTAGATAGCATAAGCTGCTTCAACAAAGAGACCCCCAAGTAAGGATGTCTAAATAAGATGAAAGTGCCTTTCTCTTTTACCTAAGAGTATAGGAGAGCATTCTAGGACAGCAGGGTAGCCCTCTTCACAGGTCATTTATTGACTCAAGTTTCTCTAGCCTAATTACTCTTCATTATCCATCTGTATGGTAGTAATTGCTTCGTCAGTACCACATCCAAAGAAATGGGTAAGAGAGTATGTGTTGGCAAATCAGGACCCTTTCAAGGATGTGATGTGTAAGTTGGACACCTAACTTCTACTCACATTCTGTTGACAAAAACCAGGTTCATATCAAATGGCAGGGGAGGCTGGGGAAAATGTAGTTCCTAGTTGGAAAGTCATATCCCTTGCTAAAATTGGGGATTGAATGAGGTTCCTTGCTAAAAGGACATAATGGAAAATAGATACTATGCCTTTAAGTCCTCTTGGCAACACAGAATAACAGAAGTCAAAGCTCAACACTTTACACCCAAACCACCATGCTCTCATTACTACTCCCTGAGTTACAGAAACTGAAAACTGTCAACCTGAAGCCTGAGACCAATTAATTGCCTGAGATAATCCTACTCAAGTCTAGCAGTAGTTTAAAACACTCTGGGCCTACTTGGAAGTGTGACCTAGAATGAGTATTGCTACTTAAAGCTCAGTTTATTTTGGAGTAAGTCAGATTTCCCTACTCTGTCGAGGTTCTAGCATGTCTGGCGTATAGGGCTGCATGAGATGTGATAGAACTTGAGACACTTGGTCCACTCAGTTCTATGTGGTATTTTGGAGGTAGGTCATCTATATCCTACTAGCTTATTTGGCTTTTCCCAATGTATCTGTTGAACTTCTATTTTTCAGGTATTGTTATGGACACTGTGTTAGAAAAGGGTATATTAATTAATGAGATGAATAAGACATAGCACCTGCCCTGAAGGGGTACATAGTCTAGAACTCTTTTCCAATGAAAAATAGGGATTTTCTCCCCAAGTATATCCTGAGGCAGCAAAGTTTTGGGAAACATCCCAGAATCCTACGGTAACTACCATTCATTCATCATCCACCAGTGTCCCCTCTGCCCATTGATTCCAGCCAAGGAAATCTTGTACCACTGACTCGAGCCCACCTCACACCTGAGTTCTTGACACCCATTTCCACTTTGTGATATTGTTCTAAATCCACAGCAGCCCTAAAATTGACCTCATAGATTTCTGGCTCATTCCCTCTGACTCCCTGTAAGATCTCCCAACATCTTCTAGACTAGGCTACCTGGATTACAACGGAGGCAACCTCATCAGGGCTCAAAATGTTGGTTTTCTTTCCATGTCTGTCATTCAGTTTCTGCAGCTAGGATTTAATGAGTCTGGTCTATGGAATGAAGCATTTGAGGGTACAAAGCTGAGTTAGACATGGTTCTTGCTCGAGTTGTTCATTTTGTCGTGGAAGAAACAGGTCTGCTGGATGAATTACACTATTACGTGGTGTACAGCATGGTAGGCCCATGGGTAGTAAGATGTATAGGAGAATAGAGTGCAATGAAAGTATAGAAGAAGGAGTGTCTAATGTCTGAGGGAATTGGGGAAGATCTTAGTGACATTTACATTGGACCTTAAAGAAGGAACGAATTCACCAAATAGAAAAAGTTGAGGGTGGGGCATGACAGAGTAGAGGTGGCCTCCCAGACAGAAGGGTCATCATGTGAAAGGTATGAAGGTACGAAAGATCATGGGGTATTTTCTCCATCACCAAAGGAAAAAACAAACAATTCCATCAACACATTATAAATTATGTTTTCTTAGAAATAGAAGCGTTGTTAAAATAGCACCTCTGTGTCACACCTAGATTGCTTTATTTGTAAGAATCTGAATCTGAACAGGACCATTCTCACCCAGTCAAGGCATGAAGACGATTTGGTGAGGACCCTCTAAGGATGTTTATGTTCTGGTTTTTCTTGGCTGTAAAAAAATGCCTACATTTCACTTTGTGAGCATGTTATTTTGTTTTGTTTGTTTGTCTGTTTGTTGCTTTTGTTAGTTACTGCTCTGTTTTGGCAGCCACAGTATAGAAGTAGACAAGGAGGTCAGGGCCATCATGAATTATTCACGTGTTTATTGAAAGCTGTCTATGTGCAGGGCATTGTGCTAGGCAGTGGGGATATAATGGTGAGTAAGGAGCTATCTGATTCCTCTTTCCATAGAACTCACATTCTGGAGACAGGTATTAATTCATTAATCTCACTAATGTGTGTACATGGGGGCATGGTGTGGGGAGGAGTGTGGAGTTAGGCAAAGTTCTCGGGATAGACAGTCTGGTGGTAGGAAGGAGTATGGTGTGTCTAAGAAGGCCAGGCTGGCTGCAGAGGGAAGAGTGAAGAGGACAGAGGTGCAAAATGAGAGTTGCCAGAAGAGAAACATTGAGGCTGGGCCAGACCGTGTTAAAGATTTGGGTCTTTATCTTAAGACGGATGGGAAGCCTTAAAAGACTTCAAATAGGAGCTGACACGATCTGATTTTTGTTTGGAGGCGATATTAGGTAAGTACTCAGTAATCATTTGTGGATGTTTAGCAGGTGTCTGAATGGATCTGTAGGTAAACTGTGTTATCACATTAAAGAGAAAAAAATCCCCTGAGGAGAGAAAATCATGAGAAGCAGTAACAAAATGAAAATAAAATTCTAAAAATGTTACATTAAAAAAAAGAAAAATATGGAACTGTGTGCTCTTTGTGGCAAATTTGAAATCATGGGAAGTGGTTTGCCCAAGACCATCTAGTGGCTGACTCATCCGCTCTGTTCATGAATGAAACCAGGCCCTTCCTTCTCCTTTTCCAGCTTCTCATCGCTGCCGAAGCTCTGCAGATAAAAGAATTACGTGACTATCCAGCTCAGAATGGAGCTTCTCCTTGAGAACTTGGATTATGAACATCTCCTTGGTTCAATTGCTATCTTAAGGATATCCAGTATTGCTACAATACCATCCCTTAGTCGACTTCCAGGAGGATGCAGTCATGTCTTGCTGCTCTTTGAGTGCCCAGCTTCTAAAATAACGCAGAGCAATTGGCAATGGAAAGCTATAATTGTTCAATTAGCACTAATAATATTAGTTGAATGATGTATAAGCAACAGGGAGATGGTCAGCTGACCAGTCTCTTCGGCTCATTTTGGAGAAGAGTGGAAAAGAAAGTTGCATAGCATTAATGAAAATTGTGGCTGTATGGAATGTTTTTGCCAAGAGGTTGGCTTTTTTTTTTCTTTTTCTTTTTTTAACAGAAATTTCAGAAAGCGAGAGATTTCTGAGTAATGTATCAATCATGGGGAGGGAATCTGTCATTTTCTAGCAAGATGAGTAGGCCATGGGAATTTTTTTACCTTACCTATGCTCACTGTTTTATGAATTATGAAGTATTATTTTTTCCTGGAGACATTAAGAATGGCAGGGAGGAAGGGAGCTAGTCCATATATTGATTTTTCCTTTGAGTGTCTCTACGGTTTCCTGTCTTTCTTTCTCTCTGTCTTTCTCACTCTCCTCTTCTGTCCTTGGTAAGAACTACGTAGTCACAGCATGTGTTACAGGGTTTTGATGGGGATTTTTTTGGCAGTGGCTTGTAACAGGTTAGGGCAATCCAAGAGTGGCTGGTATGGGTGATGGAGGTCTAAGTCTAGTTTGGCAGAATTACAGGCCACTGGGAAGGTCGGTGTGGAAGTAGTGGGTCCCCAGGGTGTACAGGAAAGACACAGAGATCAGCGGGGTGGCGGGAGGGTCGTGGTGTTTGTTGACAGGCCGTGGTGGCCTGGGCTTGTGTGCCAGCTTTAGCATAAGGAGCTATCAGCCTGAACAGATGAAGCAGGTAGGCCGCCGGGAGGGGGCTGGCATGAAGCTAAGTAGGGCAGCAGGAGGCAGGAGTCTGGCCTCATCTCTGTTGGCTGAGACTGGGGTCTCAGGTGGGGGTTGAGAGCACCAGGGCAGCTGCAGGGGCAAGTGTTAGAACCCCCTTGCAGACCCAGAGGGTACCAAGGCTTCTTTCTGTTCAGACCCCAAGATAAGAAGCAGCTGATACTTGCGGAGTGTTGAGTTTGTGCAGACACCGTTCTGAGCACTTTCGTCTGTTAAGGCTTTCACTCTGCATAATAATCTTAGGATATCCTCATTTTATAAATAAGGAAATTGAGGCAGCATGGCTTGCCGAATGTGACTCAGCTGGGAAGTGGTACAAAGGGGAAAGGTGGGAAGTCTGGCTCTAGAGCCCCCGGTTTTAACTACCCTTGTGCATAGTATTCCTGTTATACCATGCCAAGGGTACCAGTCACACAAGCTGCAGTGTGTGGGGGCCCTGGGCCCTGGGCGATGTAGGCAGCCCCGATTCCATACTACTTCCCTTAGAAAAACAAATTAGCTGATTGTTTCTCTGCCTTCTGAGTACCAGGAACTTTCCACGTACCTTTCATACAGTATTAACGCATTCAACCTGGAACTATTGTCTCCATGTTACAGATGAGGCCCAGAGAGCCTCAAGGACATGACTGCCTAGGCACTAAGGTCTAATTTCAAACTCACAGGACTACTGAAAGGGAAATTGATTGTGGGCAGTGTTTTATTTTGTTTTCATTTCTCTGTAGGCCCTGCCGGCACCACCTGTCTGAAACACATTAGGGAGGAAACGGGTTATAGTGTATTAAAGCTTGAAGTGCCACACAGATTTCTAGAGGCAAACGAGTGAGTGGATGAGCTCCTGCAGAGCTGAAGGGGGAGAAACTCCTCTAGCATACGGTGGTCACTTAGCAAAAATTAAACAAAAACAAAGAACAAAAGAATGCCCATAGCTGAACTGTCAAGCAAAGGCCTTGGGCTTGTGTTCTAATTCATAGCGCCAACGAAGAGTCCAAACATGGTCCCTTTGTTTCTCCCCTGACCTCTCAGAGTGTCGCTGTTGAACATGTGACTACACTGGCTTAGAAAAGTAAAATTCCAGAGAAACCTGGTTGGAAAATTGGGCAGCAGAATTTCCTTTAGCTCCCAGATCTACACTGCTGTCCTGATCCTCATGTGTGTCTAAAACTCAGAGCTGATCAGCCCACTTTTTTCTCCCTCTTCTCTTTATCCAAACCAATGGAAAAAAGAAGTGCTTATCCTGTCAATTCCACGGTTCTGCTCTGCCAGAAAGCCCCGTCCAGGTAAAGGAAAGGAACTTCATGTCCCTATATCTGTAGCTAACAAACACTAGCCAAAAGTCACGATCTCATGAAAGACAATAGAGAGCTTTCTGGATTTGTTGAGGACTCTACCATTTCCTCCACTGAATTGAGCTCAGTTGAGGCATTCATCAAATTGCCAGGACAACCTCCCCTCAAAGAATCATGTGCAATTTTGTATGACAGAATCATACAGGCAGTGCCTTTCCACAAGGTCTTTTGACTTTGGATTGTTGATCATAATGAGAGATGACTTGAAAGGAAGTGGGTCAGAAACACAGTCCGCAGAACAATAGAGGCCACTGTTTTTGGGGCTCTGTGGTTTTAGAGACTCCTCGGCGACGAGAGGTGGGTTACTGGGAAATATCCACATGAGGTAAACCACAAGGCTTTCAGACTTGTTCTCATTGAAACCTCATATAGGAGATGTAGACCAGGAGTGAGGTAGTTTCTCTTTCATTCTCTCAACCAGCCACTTAACTGGAGACCTCTTGAAGTCAGAAGTAAGAGGCTGCCAATCCATTAGTAACTTTTCAACTTTTGCTGCAGTGACATATGACACCCTTGAACTTTGGCCCTCAGAACTTAGACCTCCTGGAATCCCAAGGCCCTTTGACCAAAAGCTGGGGGCTTGTCATCTGAAAAGTCCCAGAAAGCTCCCAGGGGTCTCTCGCTGCTTTGCAGCCAGCTCTCAGTTCAGAGCTCTTGGGACAGAGATGGTCAGTTCCAGGAGCCTCTTGGAACTCTGAGTTGACTTTTCTGGGAACTCCTGAGTTCCTTTGAGGAAGTCCAGACTGAGGCACTCACTAGGGTTCCTCTGGAACTCTGAGATCAGTCTGAGTGTGAAGTTTGAGACCTTTAGGTAATTTGCAGGCTTAGTAGACATTCTGTGTAGATCCAAACGCTAGGGGCAGACTCCCCAATCTGTTAGTTGATTTTCATTTATCAGCTTGTGGGTGACCAAATGACTTGTGATTAGACCATTCTTAGAATGAGAGGAGTGAGAAAAAATAGGTATCCCCCCCCCACCACCACCACCAAAGTGACCTCCTGCCGTTTTACCAAATTGCTCCTGAGAACATGTGCATGACTCTTCCCCTCTTATCTTGAGAATCCCCTCAAGAAGGGAGTGGGGAAGGAATACTCAATTACAGAAAATTGTGGCTTTGAAGACAGACAGCAAGTTAACCATTCTGGATACAAAAATGAGGGCTGGATGAGGTGACTTCTGGGATTCTCCCACCTCAAACAATATGTGATTCTGAGTGCAGCATTTTTCTCACCTCCTGGGGAGCAGGCAGAGCCAGCCTACTCAGACTTCACATCTGTTCTTAGTCTGTGAGGGGTTGGGCGCAGGGTTGCAGGGAGTGAACACAGGCTGTGTGCTTGATTGATCCAGGGCCTTACTCACACACACACACACACACACACACACACACACCCCAAGCCAGACTCGCTTGCTGCATGCATTAGCTTATCACAGAATGAGCCCCTGTTATTTAAAAAATTCCTGCAGACCCTCACATTATTTGTAGGGACTACTCCAAGGCAGGGAAACACAAGGAAAAATTGAGCCATGTGTTCTTAGTAGGGAGCAGTCTCTGTCATGTTGGTGGTTTGTGGAAGCGATTGCTTCTTCCTTCCTCCACCCCGCCCCATCTAGATTTCCATTTAAAGATATTCAGAAAGTATCTGTACTCCCAATTCAAGTGGTCAAGTAAGAAAATGATGTGGAAAGTCTAAGGAGAAAAAAAGACCCTCTTGCTTCAATTTTCTGGAGATTCTGGTTAAAATATCACATGGCTATGTAGTTACAGAGTTAATGAAAACAACAGACTCTGATACTGGTATCGGAACTTACAAATCTTGTGACCCAGTCCCCTAGTGTTACAGGGAAGAGCTGAGGTTCAGCCTGGGGCATCATTGCTGCAGGACACACAGCTGTCAACAGGCAGAGCTGACACAGTTTCTGTGGATTTCAGCCGATTGCACCCACCCTGTTTTGCCATTCTTTCTGTGTAGGCACAGATGGCATCCTGTACAAACCCTAACATTTGGGGTTCTTTTTTTTTTTTAAGATTTATTTTATTGTTTTTGACAGAGACAGAGACAAAGCTAGAGACAGAGAGAAGGGGGAGAGCCCAGAGCAGTCGCCATAGTTGTGCATCATCAGTTGTCAACATAGTTTCATTCCACAGAGGTGGGCAAGGGCCCCACAGGGCAGGAACCGGGCTGGGGGCTCCTGCGTGAAGCCAGGGGCTGAACCAGGGGTTGAGAACTGAACTGGGGGCCTCCCACTTGGGAAGCACACCTCGGTTCAGCATATGGGTCCACACAGCCAGGATTCGATCCTCGGTCCCTGGGGCTGCAAAGCGGGAGCTTAACCCACTGAGCCATCCCGGCTTCCTCCCATTTGGGGTTGTGAAGGACAGATGAGTCCCCTTGCCATCATTTATATTTGAATGGAACTAAATACCGGTTGGTTCCCTATAACCAGTTGTTGGGAAGTGGTTGTTCGGAAGGTGTGTGACTGTGATTGAAAGATGGTAGCAGGTCAGTGCAGACTTGGAGAACTCTGCTCTGCTCAATAGTGATAGCTTTGCTTTTTGTGACTCAAGTTTGCTCCTTTAAAAGTTACTCTTTTCAGAGGCACTGGCTAGAAGGACAGGCCTCCTTTCCTGGGTCCAGGGCCAGCCAGTTACTCCTGTGCAGAGCCCTCATGAACTGCAGCCAGTGCCTTCCAGCTGACAAAGCAGGCTCAGCACCTATAAGTGTTTATGTTGCACTTTAGATTTGCAAGTTCCTTCTCTGAGTTAGTTCTTACCTCGACTTGGCAGGTGAAGAAACCAAAACCGGTAGAGTGGTGATTGGTCCTGTCATCCGACCAGTAAGTGGTAATGCTAATTCTCCAGACTCAGAGGCTGAGTTTTTGGGTCATTGTTTACCTCAGCGAGTCATTCAGCGTCTCTAGATGATGTTCTTTTCCCCTCACCAACTTCTCTTTTCCAAATATAGCTGGTTTCTTTTAGACCAAGCTTGTCCAACCTGCGACCCGTGGGCAGAATGTGGCCCAGGATGCCTTTGAATGCAGACCAACACAAATTTATAAACTTTCTTAAAACATTATGAGATATTTTTGCAATTTTTTTTTCTTTAGTTCATCAGCTATCATTAGTGTTAGTGTATTTTATGTGTGTCCCAAGACAATTTTTCTTCTAACACTGCCCAGGGAAGCCAGAAGTTTGGACACCCCTGTTTTAGAGTGAACTCTAGAGCTCTGTTTCTAAGCGGCAATACCTTATTGGTTGACCCGAAAGCTATTAAGTATCTCGGTGAGCTCCAATGCGAGAACTGTCCTGGGTCAAACTGAGTTGTGGTGCAGTGGGTGCAGAGGGAGAGAGTAGTACTTCTTTGTTTTGGGGGGAAAAGATTAATACCATTTTAGGAATATTAAAGTTCTGAAAATTGGAAAGGGGATGAAGGATTTAAGCTAACACGTGGCTGTTGCCTAAAGATGGTTAAAAATAAAAGAGATATTAAAATTTTTTGCATCTAAATAAAGGCTTCTGAGAGCTTTGGGCTTCTTTTCAGACTTCACTGATTGGGTTATAGAAGTATTTTCTTGCCAGTGAGACAGACACTTCGGTGAGACTATTGAAAACTTTTACAGTAGAAATCCCCACAAGAAATCTTACCATCTGTTTATCCCATCCATTTTTCTTAAACCTTGGGTTTGTTTTTTAATTTTAATGACTTATTGCTTATTTTACTGAAATTGCATCTAAGTACAGATGTTGGATGGAGATTATATCTGTTTGCCTGTCTTTACCCAATATTCTCCGAAAATAAAATTTCTCCTTTGCTCCGATTGTGAATTTAGTTAAGATGAGCCGTTGTGTTTAGAGTATTCAGTAGTCTGCCTTTCCAAACATTCCAAGCAGCCTATTAGATATTGGTAAGTGTTTATTGCAGGACTACACGGCACAGGCGAAACAGGAAGCAGCTCTTTGCTGGGTAGGATGCTCCAGTCGCCCTCCACTCACCCAGGGAACGCTCTTCAGCTGACTGAAGCAGGGAAGCCGAGCCAATCAGAGGCCGCTTTCCTAGCTCAGTCACCAGTCTGTGGTTGAGGAAGGGCTTTGCTTTTTTATGCTCTGTATTGGGAAGGCAGATAAAATGCCAGGTCTGAACTGCCTCTGGGCATAACCGCACCCTCTGGGATGTTGCATGAATAGCATCTTGCCTGGTAAAGCCGCAGGAATTGATAAGGCAGGCGCAGCTCTTCCAAACGGGCCTTTTCTCTCTTTTAGCTCTAGCTGGCTGGGGCTTCTGTAGCAGTTTTGTTTTTGCCTTGCAAGAGGTGCTCTGGATTATCAGACCTCCATGTATGACAATTTGTACCTGCATGGAATTGAAGACTCGGAGGCTGTAAGTATTTTCATAGATAGCTGATTCCCTCTCCCCTCCTCCTCCTCCTCCTCCCACTAAACTCCCCCTCCTCATTTCTTAGGCAACGCAGGGAACATGGAGCTGAAAGCTAACATCTTTTCAGGTGATTGCTGGCTGCTATGTCAATGCTGTCTGTATAGTTTAGAGTTAACTGGAGAAATTCTTTATTATATAATTTCTTGTCATGCAAAAAAATAAAAAAGAAATTAGGGTTATAGCAAAGGCATCTATGAGTGTGGGCTGTTTGGATTTGTACACTACTTGGTCCACATTTGCTTCTCACAACTGTGCCTGGTAGACTGGCTGGAACTATTAAGAAAGTGCCTGTGTTTTCCAATAGCAGGGTTCATAGAAAAGGCTCATTCATTATATAATACACATTGTTTACTGAGCTAGCATGAATGGAAGTGCCTCAGCTGTAGCTGTGTGATGTGGTTGCTGGCCAACAGAGTGGTGCAGATCTACTGCTTCATTGTTAAGGAAATCAGATGCAAAGGTTGTGGTCTCAGAGCACCCCAGCGCACAGGCAGAGGGTAGGTAGTTCCTCTACACTGCCCTGGAAGACTGAAGTAGGCTCACGTGTGCTCTGGCTTACCAAACTGGACTCTTTTCCCTCCACAGGTCAGGCTCACGTAATCTATTAAAGTCAGATTGAAAATGGCTTTCCGAAATTCCTAAAATCAAACCATCAGAATGCTGGTGACTCTAGGATAAAGCTGATTACCGAATCTTTCTATTACTATGGCTAGTGGTAGTTCTCTATTTTGTAATCAGTTATATAGAAACCACGCAAGGTAAGATGATGCCGGGTAGCTAACGGGACCTGCTGTGGGGAGTCTGAATTGTATATGAGTGCAATGCCATACATGTTGCTTGCTATATTTGAAATGGGAAGGTGTTATATAAGCTTCTCTGGCTAAACTACCAAATAAACAGCTTGTAACAGCAACAACAAAACCCTATGATGTACGTCAGTGCAGACGTATGTATCAAATGATGTGCTACCTATGAAAGATAGAAATCCTCTGTTCTGATGAGGCATTTCATTTTTCCTCCCTGTCTGTGTGGTAGTGGTAACTCTAACTCTGTTTCCACAAAGTCTCTCTGCATGTTGCCCAACGTGCTCATAAATTATCAGACTGTCAGTTTCCTGCAAGGGACTAGTCAGAAGTACTGGCAGCTGAAACAGAGAGGGTCCACACTTGCAAGTGGGTGGGTAAATGGGAGATGCAACTCTAAGACTTCAGTAAATCAGCCGCCCTGGCTGGGTTCCTCAGGAGGCCTGATTATTTATCTACACCCATTTATGAACCACGTGATGACTTACTGAATTGTAACTTTTTGGTTTCGACCATTTAGCACTGCGTGAGCACTGTGTGGCACTTAAGTGGATTGGTGGAGTTATTTAGAATAAACAGTTAGTATTTTAGAAAGCAGCTACTATGAACAGAGTTGGCTAGGAACTCATGTATCCAGTACCTTGTTCTCCAGAAGTGTATACATTTCCGATGCACTGTTTCAGAGGGGAGCCATTGGAAGCATGAAAACCCAGGTTTTTTTTTTTCCTTTTGGTCCAGCTTCTCAGGACAGCCAACTTTCTCTGTAGGGTGGGAAGTGAAGAGTGCAGTGATTTGACTCTGTGGCGGCAGATGATGGCAGGTAGAGCTAGATACTGCAGTGCTGAGCTCTTGGTGACTCAGTGGCAGCTAGCAGGCTGGGATCCTCAGGGCTGTGCACATCTGTGGGAGCAACAAAGGTGGGAAACCCAAGGAATGAAGAGAGGCATTTGGCCAACCCTCAGTTGAAAGTAGGGGAAGCTCTCTGAAGGGTGGAATTGAAAGCATGTCATCTAAATCAGAGGGAAAGGCAGAGATGTTTGGAGGGGTGAACTGACTCTGAATGCTTATTTGAGTTTTTTTTTTATAAGGAAGAATAATGTGATGTGTTACCCAAGATGGTGTGAACAA
This sequence comes from Craseonycteris thonglongyai, assembly GCA_004027555.1. NCBI lineage: Eukaryota > Metazoa > Chordata > Mammalia > Chiroptera > Craseonycteridae > Craseonycteris > Craseonycteris thonglongyai. Next base: position 17,923 of record PVKE010014194.1, on the reverse strand, counting down.
AGCTTCAAGCCAGTGGAGAAGACTAGGCCTAAATAGCTGACCCGGTGAAGTGAGAAATAAAGCCACACCTGGAGTGCCACATCCTCAGCAGTCTTTCTCAGTGCCAATGCATTTATGGCTGTAAGTGTGGGGTTGCCCAGAGTGAAGCAGAGCTCTCAGAACAGGTCTGGTGGATAGGCGAGGAGCGGCTTTTCCCAGATAGCCAGCTGCAGTCCGAGTGTACACAGGCACTAAAAGCTGAGGACGGCACTTCCTTTGGGGGGTTGGGGAGCCATCCGAATGCGTCCTACTTCTCTGTGCTGTTGCAAATATCATTGTGGGGTGTGTGGGGCTTTACATGTGGTAAGTGATTGCATTCAGTGTAGTCACACAGTCAGCCTGTAATGGGATCATCTCGCCTAGGGACTATTTTATTCTGAATAAGAGTAAAGGATTATTATCCACTGTTAGCACCTTCCAGCCCTGCAGTCTGAGAGAGATTTTGGTACCATGATGTGAAGTTTTTCTTAAGAATCTGGTCCAGGGGTAGATTTTGTAATCCCGGTACCCTAGATTTTTACTTGTAATCTCTTTTTTCACATTCTGTGGATATAAAGAGAGAAGAACAAGAGCCAAGCTAGAATACGCTTGAGTCCTCTGGAACCTTTTTGGGAAAATTCATTAACTTCTGTTCTGCTTTTTCCTCCTAGCTAAGTGTTGTCAGCTTTATTCAGAATTGCAAGGATGTGTAAAAGATCCTTCAGGGCCCCCACAGCAAGGTCCTGCATCAGAACAGGAGATTTCACGCATGTCACATTACTTCTTTTGCTCCCTTGACGTGGACTATGGAGTGTGTGTTTCCACCTAGACCAGGACAGTCAAAATTGAGTATGCGCACAGAACCTCACTGCATTGTGTTCTGTGTGATGGTTGCCCCATTCCACTTTCAGTGACCTCACTGAGTCTTCATCCAGGTCTAGGTGGCCAAGATTCTTTTCATTGATTTAGCCCGCAACATACCATATCTTTCCATGTATAAGATGATACTTTTGTCTAAAATTGTTAGACCAAAAAATGGGGGTCATCTTATGCACAGGACTAACCCTTGTATTGATTTCTTAATGTTGGGTTAGAGAAGTAGTGGGCTTCTTATGTGTGGAAAAATACAGTACATTATATAATTTTTATCTGAGTCACAATAGATTTTGATAGATCCATTTCTTAGTATACACGTTTTATAATTGGATTCATTGTGTATTTTGATGTTTGTGGAATCATTATAAGAATAGATTTTTTTTTTATTCAGTAGGTTTATTATACAAACAATAGGATGTTCTTATGAGGATAAATGGAAGAAGCAGATAAGTAGAAAAAGTTTAAAATCCTCCCAGAGATAATCATACTTAACGTATTGCTATGCATCATTTCATACTATCAATGCACATATGTATAAATATGTCATTCTAAACCTGCTGCTGCATATTGCATTTTTGTGAAATGCTGTTTTCATTTGACAAAATAGTGAGCACCCTGGGTCTAGATTGGCCTGTACAAGAAATGCTTTGCAAATTCAAAGTTCTTATATCAACCTTCTGGAATTCTGGGCAATTTAAGTGAAATGCAGCTTCTTACAGTATCTTGTAAAGTGATGCCGAACTTATCTGCACATAGAATTAATAGTTGATTTCTCTGGTACAGTTTCTTCCATTTGCAAATGCTTACATTCTGAAGTATTTGGAGGAAAAGATCTGATCTATTTCAATGAAAAAGATGATCACAGCGTAATTCAGGGCATATACCAAAGAGTAAAATACACTCTGAAGTGTTTTCAATGTGAGAAAAGGGACCATAATAAATTTAACACTTCTAGAAATCTTATAGATGTAAAAGTTAAAGATAAATTTTACAAACTATAATGTGTGTATGTATATATAAAAGCACATACTTATATGTACCTATACATTATTATAAAGATAACTATATGTTGATTATTTAAACTATTCACTTTCTATAAGCTGTGTAACTATGTATATTTTGCCTAAATGTCTGCGCGCCCATTGGCACTCATATGCTATACACCCTCATACATTCACACACATTCAGATATAAACGTGCTCCATGCTTTGCTAATTGATGGTTAATGCTAAGTGGGAGATTTCTGCTATAGAGTTTTTGAAGGAAAAATAACTGCTTTTGACACAAAGATACCCAAGAGGATTCAAAGCCAATACATCCACAAGAGAATGAAGGGTTGCTATTTTCAAATATAGAATAAAGTTACTTTCAAAAGGGAGATACATTCTTATGCTTGCTAGGGAGGAGGATGAACTAAAACAGAAGGCTTTGTGTGTTTAGGGACCTTCAGTAACACACTTTAGGGATATTAAGGATTCGATTTCTTTGGGAAATGAGAAGACCAGAGGTCTGAATGGCAGATCAGAGGATTCCTTCTGGGGTCAGAGTCTTTCAGGACTATTTCTAGCAAGTGAGGCCTGTTCTGTAAAGAAATCCAAGGTCTGGATATTGGCATCACTGGCCAGAGAAGAGAACCAAATGCTGCTTGTGGTTTCTGTAAGCAATTTTACTGTGAAAATCATCTGAGTGACTTTGGTGTTTGTCCAGAGTCTAAGTAACTATTGAACAGAAACTTCAATCAATCAATGCTTAGCAAGGATGGTTTTCTTAAATATGTATTGAAATGATTCCAAATATAATTGTCTTAGAGCTAAAGAGCGACATTCCTTAAATCTGATCAGAACTCATGAATTTGCCTCACCAAGGTCATCAGTCTTGCCACTTTCTTGGTAATTTCCATGGAGTGACAGCGGGAAGTATTAGGCTGAGTCCTCGCCTTTCCTCAGGGGCCTCTGTGTATCCTTTCCTCCTGGAGTTGTTCTTCCTCTGAGATTCTGATGAGTCAGTCAGGATTTTAGAATATGACTCCATACGTACTCAGTGAGCATTACATTATTCTGTAGTACAGGATGTTCTGTAGGAAGGTCAGCAATACCGACAAGAAAATGTGCTTTTGGGGTGAAGGCAGGGGGGCATCACCCCTTTTCTGCCAGAGTTCAGCCTGAATCCCATGTCTGTGTGGATGGTTCTCATCGCTCTTATTTACCATCTCCCTGTATCTAGGTAAACTAAGTTACCTGACGACAGGAAGACATAGATGGACTGGTTATCATTTTTTGTTCCCTCTCTCCCCTCTCCCACTCATCTTTTATCATAATCAAGTCATGGGCTTAACTACCCGTGAAGCTAAGTTAAAAATGATACCAAGAAAGCTCTGTAGATATAGACTTATGAGTATTCCGATCTAAATCAGGCTGATTTAGGTGCCTTTATTTCCTTCTTTTATTTATTTATTTAAGATTTATTTTATTGTTTTGAGAGGGGTGAGAGAGAGAGAGAGAGAGAAATGAGGAGGCACAAAGCAGTCTTCGTGGTTGTACATCATTAGTTGTGACATGGTTTCATACCACACAGGTGGATGTGGGGCTGTGCAGGGTGGGAACTGAAGGTGGGGAGGCTTATGAATGAGAGGCAAGAAACTTCACCCTGGGCCATCCCAGTGGTCACCAGTTACGCTGTAGTTCAGCATTACCAAGGCTGGGATTCGAACCCCAGTCTTCGCAATTGCCAGGCAAGTGCTCAACCGCTGAGCCAACCTGGCATTCCAGTAGGTGCCTTTCCGGTGTTTGCATCAGGCCATGAGGACTTTACAAATAGCAGCAAGTCTAAACCACCACACTAGCAAGGGCATGTTATTTAGATGTGTGTGATCTCCCTTATTGAGCACTGGCACTAGTCGGCCCCTGCTTAGTGTATAAATCCGGGAAGTTTGTAGTTCATCTAAAGTAATGGCAAGCAGATTGGGAGTTGTAGATTTTTATGCCTCAAACATTAAGCTTTTTAAAACTTTGAAAAGTGTGAGTCTAAGATTAAACTGGGTGGTCATTGTTGCAGAATTTATGGGTATGCCAAAAGGAAGAGAGCTCAGATGGCTCATGTGATTGTTTTTGAGATCTAAATAGACAAATACTTGTTCTTGCTCTACATCCATGCATTGTTTAAAACATAGCTGTGTAGTTTGTAAAAAAATATTTTTCTCCTAAATGGTGCCACAATATCAGTACTTCCTATATCTTATTTGTTCTTTCACATCTGTTCTCAGAAGTATTGAAATGGCTTAAATTTAAAACAGGATGTTTTGAATTTGCTTTCAGCCTTTCTGTTCAGAGGAATTGATCAAAGAGATACAGTGTAACTTGAACATTGGCAGCTGTCAGTTATTATTCAGGAGCTTGAGTGTGTAATTTGTGAATAAATTAATCCTCTTATTTTGCCTTTTTTGTCCTTAATCTCTCTCTTCCTTTTAGCTTGAACATATTATAGAAGAAAGATTCTAACCTTCAATTTTATTACTATATTAGCAGATTTGTCGAAAGATTCCGTGAGTGATAAGGTTGTAGTTAAAAGTGTTTCTCAGTCTTTTTTAACTTCCATAAAGCTTTGAAATTTTTTTCTTCCATGGAGCATGTCTATCAACCAGGAAAATGTCAACTTTATTTCGTGTACTTTGCATTGTGAAACAGTTATATAGTGTAACAATGTTGTGACTAGAAGTGGAGACTTAGTGAAAAATCGCTAAGGATTAAGTCCTACTTCCTAATTTGTGGCCCTGGGTACATGCCTTAAATTTCCGGTGTGTAGGTTTTCACATTCCTGCAATGTCAATAATGATAGAACCTACATCTTAGGTGGTTTTGAAGATTAAATTAGTTAATATGTGTAAAGCCCTTAAAACATATGTGTTTTTCTGCTCTTATTATTATACATATAATGAATATATTATAATTTGGGGAACTAAATATGCCCCTTCTTCTGCAGGTTTTGAGGTTCCCACCAAATCCTTTGGTTTATTTTCAGAGCACTTGCATGATTTTTGTTGGTGGTTTCCAAAAATTTTATAGAGGTTGGCAAGTAAAAGAACACATTAATTTCCTAAAGTCTGTGAATAGTTTGTTAAATTGTGTTTCAGAAAAGAGGCAGTAGAATATAGTTTAAAGAACATGAGAATTTGGAAGTCTTGGTCTTTGCCACTTATTAGCAGTGATCTTGGGCAAATCATTTAATTACACTAATCCTCAGTTTTCCCTCCTATAAAATGAAGATGTGTGACTTAGGTAATTTTAGAATAAGATTTCCTTATATACAACATTCTACTCTATTTGCTGATAAGCAATTTCTTCAGTTAGTATGCAAATGCCACTGTGTGCCATTTGCTTTTTGAAATGATGAGTATACTGAGTAACGTGCTATTATGGTATTTGGACCTTGAATCTGGATATTTGGCTCGTTTAGAATCTTTGAAGGAGGAAGGTGTGTGTGGTGCACATCTTTGAGAGGACTAGATGTTTGAAAACGAAGATACTTCGTATAAGATTTTTACCTCTAGAAGCCAAAAAGGACGCTTTGTGTATTGCTCATTTGCTTGCCAATACCCATAGGCACTTCTAGCCCACAACCATTTGAGCTGGAAACACTTGTGCCTCATCTCTAAGAGGGAAAAAAAAGGCAAAAACTTTCTGGGAAGTCAGCTGCTCCTAAGTCTCATTGATGATTGAGGAGAGGTATTTCTGCTTTTTAAATTATACCCCTCTTTCCTTCTTGGCTAAGGTAACAAGTGTTTTTTAGCTGTACACTAGGAGACTGTTAACCAAAAAAATGTTTAAATCATTGTTTTATGATTGTTATGCTTAATCATCAAGAATATTTATTATTTTGGTTTTTGTTGTTGTTATTTTTGTTTGTTTTTTGTTTCTTTTTGCTTCAACAAATTTTCTTCAATTTATCATTATTATCTTTTGGGGTGTAATAAAAACAATAATCAATCAATTGGAAAGCCCCAGGAATATAATAAATTCTAGGAGACAGTCATTATTTTTTAAAACATCATTCATTACTTTTAAAAAGAGTTACTGGACCTGATCTGTTTACTTTTCCTCTATGATAAAGTGAGAGTCCACAAAAATGAAAGGGGCAGTTTTTAGTTTAGCCCATTCTCTCATGCAGGCCCTAAATGCTATTTGAGTGTATTAAGAGTTAGAGGCAAATGTTTATCATCAAGCCAGAAAATTATGGTGAATGTCATGCTAAAACAGTTAGTGAGTAAATAAATTAATCCCCCAGTTTATTTTCAAAGAATCCTTATTGAAAGCTTAATATTGTATACTTTCTAATGATGTCTCAGAGATTAATGTCTTGGGGCTTATTTCATAATGGCTCTATTGATCCAAGGGATGGAGTTAACAACTTATTCATCAGACTTTCAAGTCACTTACACTTGACCATGTTGTTAATGCTTAAGATATAGGAATGGAATTATGGTGAAGTTGATAAGGAAGGGAAACACAGAATATTTCTGTTACCATGATTCACAGAGGGCCCTTTGTAGAGTGCTAGGATATTGCAGAGTAGAATGAGAACTAAAACCACACAGATCAAAAAAAGGCTAGGTGGATATTAGATTTTAAAAATAAAAGACAGGATGCTGGGATAGCTCAACAGGATGAGCATGTGCCTTGCAAACGCGAGGTCCAGGGATTGAATACCAGCCCCGGCCAATGCAAAATCCACATGCTGAACTATGGCGTAACTGGTAACTGCTGGGACGGCAGCTAAGGTTCTGGCCTCCCATGAGGGAGGCCCCCAGTTTGGTGCCCACCCTGTGCAACCCCACATCCACCTGTGTGGAATGAAACTATGTCACAACTAATAATGTACAACTATGGAGACTGCTCTGGGCCCTCCTCATTTCTCTCTCTGTCACTTTCTTTCAAACAAAATCTGAAAAAAAAAGACCACTGATTGTAACATGTAATTATGAAAGTGAAAACCACTAATTTGCTACATAAAACATGTAGCATTGTCCTACAGTGCCAATGTTAGTTTTTTTCTCTATGTTGTAAACATTTATGAAGTCATATACTATATTTTATCGATCCTAAGGCATACACCCCTAATTTTAATACTGTATATGTAAAATGGGACTATATCTTAAAACTAATGGTATCTCGTAGTTTTATTGTCAGTTTTCTTCCCTTGGTGTGATACATATCTAAGGTCAAGTCTTAAAATAAAATAATTGGTATCTTAAATTCAGTGAAATAAAATATTTGAGAAAAAAATATTTAAACAGTACAAAATTGTATATTGTGAAAAATTGGTCTTCCTTTGCAACTTCCCAACCTACTCCCCTCCCCACAGGTAGCTGTTCTCAGTGATACAGTGGATATTCATTCAGATCTTTTTCCTATACATTGACAAACATGCATATTTAGAATAGCATACTTAAAAACGCACATATCTTACAACTTTAAAAAATAGAAATAGATCATAATAAATATTATTCTGGGATTTGCTTTCTTCGCCTAAAAATGTACCATGGATATTTTTCCATGTCAAATTATTCTTTTTAATAGATTGATGACAGAATGACCATATACTGTGGATTTGCTGTAATGACTTTAACCCACTGATAGATTTAGAATATTTCTCATTTTTCATTCCTACATATAAGTGCTACAGTTAAACATTCCTATATATGAATCTCTGTGTACACATGGAACATCTCTGAATTAGCTTCCTAGAATTAATGGATTAGAGAGTCAGCTCATTTTTAAGATTTATAGGAATTGGTGAGTAATGTAAAACATTTTTATATTAAAATAAGCATAAACTGTTTTTTTTTATTGAGCATAAAGCAAGTTAGTTCAAAATTTTAATCGGAAATATAAGACTTCAAAGAAGATTTTGATTGTGGGAAGCAGCTTTAGGATTTTCCTAAGGAAAATTTATTTACTCTTTGTTGTAATAATTTGGTTTAAAAAAATAAACTTAAAAATTTGAGAGGTTGCATCCACCCATCTTCATTTTATAAATGAACAAACCAAGGTCCAAAGAGGTTAGACAGCTTGTGTAGAATGACCCAGACAATTTGTAGTGAAATTGGGCCGAGAACCCTCCTCAGGTCTCTTTCTAGAGCAGTGTTATTTTTACAATGCCAAATCCAAGGGTTAATAATATTAAAAATTAGAATAAAGGGGAAGCTGGGATGGCTCAGCAGGTTAAGTGCTCGCTTTGCAGCCCTGGAGACCAAGGATCGAAACCTGGCTCCAGTCCAGGTGGGCCCATATGCTGAGCTGAGACTCCCGGCCCAGAGCAGCCCTGTGCAGCCCCGCGCTCACCTGTGGAGTGAAAGTATATGGAAAACTAATGTCAACTATGGAGACTATTCTGGGCCTTCCCCATTCTCTCTGTCTCTCTCTGTCTGTCTCTCTGTCAAAAAACAATTAAAACAATTAAAAAAAAAGAAAATTATTAAAAAATTAGAATAAAGCACTGAGGAGTGGTATAGTCATATTATTTATACAGTGCTTGCTTGACAACTTACAGAGCAGTTGGAAGTTGGGAGGATCTCCAAAACTAAGAACAGGTTGTTCTCTGACCCAAATGGTGGGATCTTTATCTATTAATACTTGAAATCCAGATGACAGTCCCAGCTTCTTTCAATCTTTCTTGGTTGATACTGCTTTCTGATAGGGTTTGAAGTTCCCAGTCACTGATGGACTAAAATGATAATATATCCACAAAATTTAAATGAACATAAAGCTCAACACTACAGAATGTCAGAAAGCAGTGTTGTGTTTTAGGGAAGTGTTCTCATTATTTGTATGCAGATCTTGACAGTTGCACATTGATGCTACATTTGACCTTAGCCAAGAGTACCAAAGTTTCATTTTTATTGTGTCTTTGTCATTTTTTATTCATCTGCATGAGTTTCCAATTCTGGAAAACATTTGCATGATTCAATAGTGATATTTTTAAAAGGTAAAAAGGACAGCAGCAGTATTTGTAAAAGGTAAAAGGAACTATAAGTTCTGAGTGGAGAATCAGAATCCCTACAAAAAACAACCAACTAAACAAAAAACAACAGGTAACATCCTCATCCAGGACAATGTGAGAGGGTTTAATACATTGAAAATGTGTTGATAGGGTGTAAGAAAGCAACAAGCAATAATAGTACAGCACCCCAGGGCTGGTATCTGCAGAGCTGTTTCTACTTCTAAGCCCAGTGGGAACAGGAAAGGGCATGTTTATGGGAACATGGGAAGATGGAGTCTTGTCAAGAAGGCTAGCTTGAGAAGGATGCATCCTTCCCTGGAGAGGGAGACAGCCTTCCTCCCAGAGGAGGAAGCCATACCCCAATCCCATTCACCTCCCTCACTCTGATCTCTGTTAGAGCCCCCATTGGCCAAACCCAACCAGAAGCCAAAATCATTGGCCAGCCACATGGTGCAAGTGCCAGGTGGGAAAGGATGGAGGCAGGTCTGGCAAGTCAAATGGATGCTGATTTCATCCACAGTTGATGGTTCCTGTTTGAGTGTGTTGGTGTCAGTAGATGAAATCACGCAGTTAGGAGGCATTCCTAAAACACACCCCTGAAGATGCTAGTGAAGCTCTGGAGGAGACACTCTTGTTTCTTTTCCATTGGCAATGGGTGCTGGATTTCCCATATGAAATAATGACATGGATTTTAATTCCTGTACCGTTGTTTTAAATTAAGATTTGGAGTACTTTAAGATGTTCTTAAAATGGGAGTAAGTGATAGATTTAAATGTTAGTTTTATGCAGAAAGCTTGAAAAGCTGAGCTCTGTGCGCTTCCAGGACTGCCTTCCATTTTATGAAGGTCGCTGAAGATAATGAGCAGATACAGAAAAGCATCTATCAGACAGACCTGTGGCTCCGCTGTGCTCCACTGTCATGTCCAGACCAGAAGAATCCTTCCCCAAACGTCATCGTTCCCTGATTCCACCACATGAAACTGGGAGGATTGCTGGGAGTAAGGATTAGCATCATGAGATTTTACAGTTCTGATAACAGCCTCCTTATTAAAACATATATTGGCTGAGTGGGTGCAGGAATGTGAAGAGAGTGTCTCTTTTACAGTGTTGAAAGCAGAACTTGTTTTGGAAGGTATTCGAAGCCCATAGAAAGTAGTAGTAAAGCTAAATGGACCTTGTATGGCACTAGTACCATAAAAAGTCCATTTTGACTGGTTGCACAGTGTGTGAAATTTGTGAAAATCCCTTGAATTGTACACATAGGATATGTGCAAGTGTTTGTATGTGCATTATACTTCAATCAGAAATTTTGGAAGTCTCATTTGGGAAAACAAGTATAACTCATGAGATTCTGGAAGTTGGGATTGAGATTAGCAAAGATAAAATGAAGGCTCTTGCTTCCCATTGTTAGGGCTTATGGAAAGTAAACGGGAGTAGATTCATGCACTGACTAGATGCCAGAGTCCTGAGTTCAAAATGAACACTGATCCTTTTCTTTTTTTAGGATTTATTTTATGATTTTTGACGGAAACAGAGAAAAGGGGGAGGGCCCAGAGCAGTCTCCATAGTTGTACATCATCAGTTTTCAACATGGTTTCATTCCACACAGGTGGGCAGGGGCCACACAGGGTGGGAACTGGGCTGGGGGCCTCCCACATGGGAAGCTCACCCCAGTTCAGCATATGGGTCCACACAGGCCGGGGCCGGGATTCGATCCTCAGTCCCCGGGGCTGCAAAGTGAGCGCTCAACCCACTGAGCCATCCCAGATTCCCTGAGCACTAATCTTTGACTGGTGGACAAGGTGAACAAAGATAGGACACATGATTCATCACCTGGAGATGGGAAGAATATATCCTTCCAATGCCTGGAACATGAGATTCTTTCATTGACTGATGCTCATCTTGGCCCTTTGCTTCACCACCTTCCTTGGGACATCACTATAGTGATGGTCACATGCCCATGCATTGTAGATCTTCGGCCCTCTGAAAACCATGATTCTTAAGATGTGGAGGACTCTGGGGAGTAGAAGTTATCCCTGCTTCCAGCATTGTCTGCAGGGTCAGAGCTGCCAGTTCTCAGTAGTGAGAGATGGTCCTTACACTTATGGAACTGTGCCTGTGCCTAAGCAGAGAGCCCAGTTCCAGGGGTAAGGAATGAAGTCGGGATGGCCAGGAGCCTTGGTTGAGGCTTATTTTAATAAACTTCTAAGGTTTGTTAAACTTCTAAGGTTACACATGGGAGGGTGTGTGCTTGATACATGGTGCTGGTAGCGGGAAATGTACACAGATTCTCAATAGAAAACTACTGCATGCATCTTTACATAGATGCGAGGAGCTGTCTTAAAGCTGAGCTGCATACACATTACGTGAACACTGCCTGCATGTTTTCATTTCCAAAATTTACATACTCGAGACAACATGTTGTTTTCTTAGAGGCTAGTTTCGTATATTATTTTTATAGCTCTAATTCATAAGATATTATAGAGTGCAGTGTTGTAAGAAGGTTGTGGTAGATATCATTAAAATATATAATTACCATTTGTTATTTTAGATGCTTTCTTTTGTGGCATTTTAAATGGTATGTGTATTAAACCCTCGAAGCTATAATATCAAGAACTGTGCAAAATATGCAAGATATTTTAACTATCAGGATTTTATTAGCACTGAAAAGTATATTGATAAATATGATATTGCTTTGTCTTGGTTTTGAAATATACATTGGTATAAAGGTAGTAAAAAAGAAAAAAGAAACTGTTCATGCCACATTCCAAACGTAGTGTGGGTGAGTTACACACACGCACGCACGCACACACACACACACACACACAAGAAAGAAATTTAAGAGAAAAAGAGGAATATAAATTAGGTTGAGAAAGGACATGGAATTCTATAACCTAGATTCTATGAATGTTTTGATTCGTATCCCTTTTAACTAAACATATTCTGGCTGTAAGATGTGCAACTAGTTGTTAGACTTTTCATTTGAGTGTTTTACTTACATAGAGAAGCTGGCTTTCAAAATGCCAGCCGGCAGCCAATTTAAACACTGAAGATCTGTCTGACTTGGTGACTAATTTAGTAAGATGGTATCTTGAGGACAGTATAGTGAGGGCACACATCAGATACCTTGTACTGGAAACTTAGCCAGAATTTTGTCAGGTGTGATCTACTCAATTCTGAGGTTATTTGAATTTTCAGTTCTTAATTTGGGGCTAACAGAGGCTAGGAACAGAAAGCCTCACCTCCCCATGCTTAACAGAAGACAGATAATTTTTTTTTAATTCTTAAATTTATTGGGGTGACATTGGTTGGCAAAAATAAGATGGATATTTTTAAAGTACCAGATTGCCTTCCTGGAGGAAACTTGAAGATATTCAGTAGACTCTGGCTATAAACTGTACTGTCTCATGTAAAAAGTGCCCATTTTCTTGTAAGCATTTATGTTAAATGACATCTAAGATCCCCTGGCCAAGGACATTGAGAGACTGGAAGCGTTTCCCAGTTTACTGATAAGGCCTTCTTCTGAGTCCCGAGCCTCCATGGAATTGTTGGATCTTCCTGCTGTACTGGGGACAGATCAGATAGGTGGTCCTCTTCGTTGTTCTTAACATAAAGACACCCAGGCTCCAATTTTAAGATTTATTTTTGTTATTGTTTTTAACAGAGAGATACAGAGACAGAGGCAGAGAGAAGGGGGAGGGCCCAGAACAGTCTCCATGGTTGCACATCATTGGTTTTTCCACATAGTTTCATTCCACAGGTGGGCGCGGGGCTGCACAGGGCAGGAACTGGGCCGGGGTCTCATCCTGATGAGAACTGAACTGGGGGCACTCCCCAGCTCAGCATACGGGTCTGCATGGGCCGGGGCTGGGATTCAATTCTCGGTCCCTGGGGCTGCAAAGTGAGCGCTTAACCCACTGAGCCATCCCAGCTTCCCCCAGCCTCCAATTTTAAAGAAACGCCCCCACCTCTTTTTTAGATCATGTAATGTTTAGTGTTCTGCCGAATATACTTTGGGCCAAATTGTGTGCAGTAGGCAATTGAGAACTATTGAAGGATGTTTAAGCTGGAGTAGTGTGATCAGATGTGTATCAGTCAGGGTGAGAGATGGATTTGAGGCAGGGAGCCCAATTAGAAAGCCGTTGAAATCACACAGGTGTGAGATAATGGAGACTTCAACTAGGGCAGTAGCAGTGGGAATAGAGAGCAGGAGGTGAACTGAGAAATGTTTCAGTCATAAATGCAGCAGGTTTAATAACTAATTAGCTTAGGATGTGAGAAGAGTCAGGGACAGACCCCTCCACTCTGGCTTGGGTGACTGACTGGTTGGATGCTGCTGTCGCTGAGATGGGGAAATTAGGCCATTTCTTCTGAAGTCTTTTGAACTGACCCAGGGGAGCCCAGGTTAGAAGCAGGTCCAGGTTTCGAAGGCCTCAGTCCTCCAGTTACTGATCTTGATTCTAAGAAAATTACTGGATTCACTGTGGTTGTAAATAGTTTTGTTCTGGAGAGCCAGGACCCCCAGTGACCAGGAACTAGCTACAGAATAATTATATTCTGTTGCTCTCCCTTCCGGGCTGTGTACCCATCCTTATATACCCTATTATGCCGTATCCAGAAACCATAGAGGAAATCTATTGTGCTCCCCTAGCCTCTGTCTTGAGGAACTTCTCAGCAAAGAAATCTTCAAATTGATTTTTAAATGTCTCCTTCCTTAATGAATAAGTATCACTCCAAGTGACAGCTGGACTACAAAAAATAGTATTTGGGTTATTGTTCAGATGGTAACCAGAAGGAAAACTATTTTATATACCTTTTTTTTTCTTTTAAGAAGTAAAATATTATAATATTTTTTTCATAGTATCTCCTATCTCTTAATTTTGGTAGGTGAGCATCTAGCCATTAATTCAGTATGCCCATTGACATATGTAGGGGGGAAAATGGGCCCCTAGCCATTTTAGTGTGGTTATGACTGTATGGCCCGTGGGCCTCGGGGGCCCAGGCAAATAGGATGTGGCAAAGGGGACTTTCCAAGTGGCTGCAACCTGCCTGGAAACTTTTGAAGGCGGGACTTCAGTTGGCTACCTGATTCGCCTCTCCCCCACCCCAGAACCCTATAAAAGTTGCTCCCTCCCTTCCCGGGGCGCGGTTTTCTTCAGTCCCCATCGTTTTCCGGGGACCATAGAATCTCATTCGGGAGCCCTCCCTCCAATAAAGGCTCGCATTTGATTAGCCACTCGATCTCTCATGTCGATTCCTTAAATTGATTCCTTACAATTGGTGCTGAAACCCGGGAGGAGATCTTAGACCCTGTGGGTGACTGCGTGAGCTGCTCCTCTCCCTTCTGGGAACGACCAGGGGCCGTGGACCAGGCACTCGATCCGGCTGTCGTGGGGTAAGTCCCTCCTTCCCCTGGCCTACCAGTCTCAGCCCTCCAGGGTCCCTGTCCTTGCGGCCTCCACAGGGACACCCCCATCTTCCTTCTGGACACGAGTGATCTGGAGATGTCCAGATCACTCGCTTGTCCTCTCGGCGAGGTGAACTCACAAGTCTGAGACACCTGTCTGTCTTCGTCCGTGGCCAGAGACCAGGGATCGGGGATGCCTGTCTCTCTCTCTCGCCACTCTGAGACTGGTTGGCCATGGGGAACACCGAGTCCAAATGCGACCCGAAGACGCCCCTGGGGTATCTCCTCACTAACTTTGCCAATCTCAGACTCTCCGAGGAACTGTTCCTCTCCACTCGGGCCTGGCCCCAATATCCTCTGGACAGTCAGCCCCATTTGGCCACCCAAAGGGACTTTTGCTTTCAGCATCCCCACTGATCTCGATAATTAAAGCCACAGAACGAGCAAATGGTCAGAAGTTCCTTATGTTCAGGCACTTTTCACGACACTGGATTTGCGCTCCTGTCCTTCTCTCCATCCTTCCCTCTGCCTCTCTCAAACAACCCACTGGACCCCCTATGAAAGCGGTCCAATCATCTGTCTGTTCCTAATCTGTGTTCTCTAATTGGGGACTGTGACATGTCGTCATCCCTCAACATGATGTACTTGTTTCTCCGCCTAGCTAACCTGCCCCTTGGATCTCCACAGGATCTTCAACCCCACAATCCCTTCCATTGGCACTTCTATGTTCAGGAAACTTGGAGGGCTGGCGGAGCCACTCGTACCCAACTTCTGCCCAACACAGCCGACTGCCCCCCCAGGGCTGTCAAGCCCTGCTTTCTATTCGCTTCTCAGGCTTTGAATCTGTATCCAGACCGGTCGACTCGCCTGCCCTCTGCTTCCCTTATGATCAATCCAAGGAATCATGCCATACGTGCCAGGCAGGCTCCATCATCAAAAATAGACTCACCCTAAACCAGCAGCTTCCCTCTGAATCAGGGGACAACACAGGTAAAATGGACCCCTTTTCCTGGCTCGCCCTCATCCATCAGGTACCCAATTTCTAAATCTGACTGGGGCAGGTAACCTTTCTGACTGTTCCTCTGCGCTTCGCTTCGCCGACCTCCTCTGGTGGCCGTCCCTCTCCGTCAACCCTTCAACACATCCTGGCCCTCGGCCCCTCACCCCCATTAAGGGAATCCCCTTATTTCAGGACTGACTCGCCGAAATCTCTCTCTGCTATATCAGCTCCTCTTCCCCCATGCCCTTCTGCAATCTGACCATCACTGTCTAATCAATTATCAACACTGGGAGGAGCCTTCTTCTGTTGTAATCAGACCCTCCTTAAAAGCATCAATGCCCCCTCCAACTTCCCTTGCATCCCGTAACCCTGGTTCCTCAAATTCCTCTTTACAGTCAGGGAGAATTTTTCCTGCTCACAGCTCCACCCCCAACCCAACATAGGAGTGTCATCTGCCTCCCTGTGGTTGTGGGCATTTCTCTGGCTTCCTCCCTTGTCACTACAGGCAGGGCGGAGGAGCCCTGGGACACATCCACAGCCGCATGCAGGAAGTCTGAATCACTATCAACCAAATGCTTCTCCATCCATATGCCCGGCTTCCAATCAAACCCACGGCTGCCGACCCCCCTTCGTCGCCCCAGTCTAGCAGGAAATAGCTTGAGACAGAACGGCGCCTCCTATATACCAAAAAGGTCGGAATGTAAGGCCGGTGGGCCTCAAGACCCCTGGCAAACAGGATGTGGCAAAGGGGACTTTCCAAGTGGCTGAAACCTGCCTGGGAACTTTTGAAGGCTGGACTTCCGTTGGCAACCTGATTCGCCTCTCCCCCACCCCAGAGCCCTATAAAAGTTGCTACCTCCCTTCCCGGGGCGCAGTTTTCTTCGGCCCCCATCTTTTTCTGGGGGCCGTAGAATCTCGTCCGGGAGCTCCCCCCCACCCCCAATAAAGGCTCGCATTTGATTAGCCACTCGATCTCTCATGTCGATTCCTTAAATCGATTCCTTACAATGACCATGTTCTGTGCCTCCTTCTCAAAGATTCAGAGCACACAGTAGGCTCCTTAAGTCTCTTGGCATTCTGTAATGAATAAGCTAAATTTTATTTCACTTAAAGATATCCCAAATTTATTTGACCTTAACCCTTCCTCCCTCTTTTTTTGCCTCAGGAATACCTATTAACTACTTGAAGAACTGCTATTCTGTAGAATGCAGTGGACGAAATGCTATCATTATTTACACCAGCCTTATTTGCTGTGAACAATCTCAGTGTCTTCAATTGGTTGGATGTTGTGAGTTAGAATGTAGTTAACATTTCATAGATATGTTAGTTTCTGGGGCCTTCCTCTCAGAGACTTTGATTCAGTTAGTTTGGGATGGGATTTAGGATTGACATTGGTGGAAAACACTCCCAGGATGAGTGTTACGCAGATACTTTGGGTAGTACTGGGTCAAATTATTGCCCTCAGCCAGAGCGTGTGTGACAGCCCGTAGCACTTACAATTTCCCTTTTCTTTTAGTCCCGTCTACTTGTTTGATCTCCCTCTTGAGTGGTAAGCCCTATGAAGTAGGAATGTCTTCCTTCTTCATCTCCCTATGCTTGCATAGCCTTGCTTGCGTTGTGTGCTTGCCGAAGACAGGAGCTCAATAAATAGTTGCTGGAATGAATTGAAATTTAATAACCTTAATTCCTTCAGAAATCAAGAGGGACCTTGGGAACCATCAGAAATGATTCAATGTGATATATTTGTCAAAGATTCCCAAGGGAAACATATAGATAGATAGATAGATAGATAGATCTATATTTATTTATTTATTTATCCATGACCAGCCTATTATTTTTTTCTTTAAAAAATGAAACTAAAATTTAAAATGGAGGTTAGCAGATCTAAGAAATTGAAAGGCCTGTATTTTTAAAAGAGTATGGTAAGGGAAATTCAGTTATCTCTCCTTGTATTTCCCAGCTGGGCTGTATTGATTGCAGACAAATTGACAACATTTCTCCCTCTCCTCCCCCAGACTTCTAGTGTCCATTTCTTTTAACAGTTTGTTTTTTTAATAACAGCTTTATTGAGATGTAATTCACATTGCATATACCGGTAGTTCACCCATTTAAAGTGTACATTTCAATGGTTTTAGTGTATTCACCATTGTGCAACCGTCACACAATTGCTTTTAGAACATTTTAATCACCCCACAAAGAAATCCTGTGCCCATTAACAGTCACTCCCCATTTCCCACTTACTTTCCCAGCCCTAGGCTGTCCCTATGGACTTGTCTATTCTCGACATTTCATATGTATAGAACCACACAATATGTGGCCTTCCTTGACTGGTTGCCTTCAGTTAACATAATGTTTTCGGGCTTCCTCTATCTTGTTGTACATATCAGCATTCCATTTATTTTTATTGCTAAATAATATTCCATTGTATGGAAATAAAACATTGATCTATTCATCCATTGATGGGCCTTTGGGTTCCCTCCACTTTGGGCTGCGTTGAAAATTTGTGTACAAGTTTGTGTGTGTACATGGACTTTAACTGTTTCTAGGTCAGTCACATCAAAATGTAAGCTGGGGGAAAGCCGGGACGGCTCAGCGGGTTGAGCGCTCGCTTTGAGGCCATGAGGACC